>WAAD01003507.1:0-32051 GCA_013389945.1 Fregata magnificens | reverse complement strand
GAGGGGATTTTTGTTGGCTGTTGGGGAAATACCTTCTAGTGGGGATATTTAGGCATGGGATTAGGTTGCCTAGGGAGGTCAAAGAATCTCCATCACTAGAAACTTTCAGACTCTTGTTTGACAAATGTCTGCCAGGAGTTATTTAGTTAATCCTGCCTTATATAGACAGATAAGTAATATGACCTTTAAAGTCCTTTCCAGCTCTATTTCTTATGATCGCCAAGAAAGGAACAGCATATATGAATTAGGAAATGGGAGCACTCATGCCTCATCCCAGATTCTGTAACAATCTTAACAACAGGGCTGTGTAACAGGGAATAAAGCATTCATTTTCCCAAAGCCTCAAGGTGCTCTGCAATAATCGTGTGCTTTAGAATACAGAGGAAGTACCATCACTAAATACAGAAGTTAAATGTATTTTTAGACATATAAAAGGACATGTTGTTAGTAGCCTAGCAACAGGCTCGTCATCCAACATTGTGGTGCATTTAGAGACACACAGATGTTCTTGAATGAATACTTTAAAGATAGAAAAATTAAAAATAAGCTGGAAGCTCTCCTGCTTACTCATCACCATCAGCATCAACAGCATCAATTGCAAAAAGTTTCTGTGGGGTGTGTTCTTCTTTTCATGTCAGCCGGGGAGCCTTGCTGATTTCCAACAGTGTACTCAGATGTGGCAGGATAATGTCATTAATGAGGGTTCTGTGGAGTAACTGAAAAAATGAGTTCTGATAAATGAGATCCTGAAGCTAAAGCCCACAAGGATTCATTTAGTCCCTTAATTGAGTAGCCTGGTTTTCCCAAGTGGTCAGCACAGAGCAACTACCCTTTTTTTTTTGCATTTTTTAAAGTCTGATTGTTGACGTTCAAAGAAAGAGGGAAAAAATTGATAAAGAAAGAAAGAAGAGAAAAAGGCACCCTGACACGCAATCTTTGCATGAATAAGCCATTTTGTTGTTCATAAACAATGACATACAGTGAGGTTCAGATCGTTCTCAGATAGCTGTGTCCAGTTTGCAGTAAATAAGAGCAGGAATAAAAATAAGCTTGTTTTGCTGTGGAGGACTATAGCAATGTCTCTGGACAAAACTTTGTAGCAGGTCTGAGGATGGGGTGTATAATTTTTACATCATCCTTTGTGGAAAATAAATCATATTTTGGATAAGTTAATGTTAAAGGTGAATGCAAGGAAAGAATGTAGCCTTTTGAGTTTGGAGGATTTCTAAAGGATTTTAAAAGGTTTTGTCTAGAGGAGCTGGACCAAGAAACAAATAACCACTTGCTTCTTTGCCTCTTATTCTAACATGCAATTAAGGAAAGTAAAAGAACATTGTTTAAGATATCTGTGACAAATGCAAGATAACCTCCCCTGAGATGAATGAAACCAAACCGCAGGCAATCATCAGATTAACGACCTTTCTAGCTTTAGCCTTTCTAGCCGGAGAGAGGAGGGAAATACAGGTGCTGAACAGAAGGCATATTATTCCTCCCTTCGGTCACTGTGCAGTGTATGTCCATCCATAGTCAAGACATGACTTGCTGCATTTACAAAGCAGGCTTAAGGAAGGATGCCAGGAGGCAGGACTGGTAGGGAGCCATTGCCACGTGCTTCAAAGGAGGTTGCACCTTTAAGCACAGAGGAAAATGCTGCTTTAGGTTTACACTCATCTCATTTGACAACAGATCAACACATAGCTTGACACAGTGTTAGCCGGAAGCTTTGTTAGCAACATTTTATTGTGTAATGGCAGTTGGCGATCCCAAGTTGGCAAAACTCTCCTTACAGCTTCAGTTTTGAAGCAGTACTGAAATCAGTGCTGGAACCCTTTAAATTCAAGGCAGAAATTATATATTTTGCATTTAGCTCTCCCTTGCTTGGGATAGCTGTCAGAGCCAATTTGATTGCTGTCCTAAATGGACTGGGATTACAGAAGCTGATCTTAAAAAGCCAGTAGTTTGTCCCAGGCATAGGAGGTAGCTTAAAAGTACATAGAAAATTGGAAATTTGTCCTTCGGGGGGGACAGCGGATGACAATAATTATAATGGTTTAGGAACAGTTATAGTCAAAGTGATATATAAAACAATACAGTCAAGGACATATGCCCTTCAGGGCAGCTCAAGTTATACAAGGACACTGCTTACATGAAAAGAAGTAAACTATACCACAGCTTGATTTTTATTTCCAGCTACTTTCCTTCACAGCTTCTGTCATGTATGTGTGTAAATGGCATACTGGAAAAGCTGTCTGACAACAATAAAACTGTGTTATATTACGTATTCAATCTGGGTCAAGGTTATTTATAGGAAATTGTCCATGGGTCCAATAGGAGAATGTGGGACAGACCGACAACACTCGCATGCCTTGGAGATAAGACGTGGATCTCAGAGTCTTGTTGTGACTTCCCACATTGGCCTGTTGAGCAGAGCGGGAGCAGTAGTTTGGCAAGTATAGGCAGGATAGACTTTCCAATGATACACATCAACTTTATAATGCGTGTGCAGAGACTAGTGGAAATGAACTAAAATAGTCTCCCTTTTATCTCCTGGTGCCATTTCAAATGTGACACATTTTATTTTTGGGGTATATCTTCCTTCCATTACGTAGAACTGAAAAGTCATCTCTGACCATGCCATATATTTCATTAGAAGAGGAATTCTGCTTGTCATCACTAGCACATTCTTTTATTAGTTTATAGCTTTGTTTACAGGAAATTAAACTTACATATATCTCCTTTGCTGAGAAATCCCACGTGCAATCCTTGAAGAAATATTGAGTCTTTCTAGAAGGAATGCAGTGGTATGATGATATTTTTACACGACAGATGATATACAAGGACGTAAATGTAGTCTTTCCCATTGGAATGATCTGGTTAGATTCATTAGGGACTTGCAGACTGAATAATGTATGCACTCAGCAGCACTCCTTGGGACCTGACATGTTGTCTTGTATTTCAGAAAAGGGTGGCATCTGCCCCATCACCCAGCGGGTGAGTATGAGTATGCCTCCGGTCTCTCTTTGACTGGCAAAAAACATGTTGAAAGGCAAGTTTGGACTTGGGAACAAGCTCAAGCCAACTCTAGAAATGCAGTGGGGATCCTACCTTATGCTGAAGTGCACCCTAGGAACAGTAATTCATTTGAATTTGTCCGTTCCTCTTGTTGCTCAGGATGGATAAAAAGATGTGACTTCATTCACAGGTACCAAAGGATTTGAACTGCACAACGTACATCATTTTGTTTTCACATTTGCTTCAACTCTGTATAAACTTTGGTGCCATTCTGACAACAACTGTCTCATAGTTAGGTCTTTTAGTATCCATTAGATGGCAAATGCTCTTATCTAAAAAGGTTTTCGTCATCTAGACCAAATGGTGTAATTAATTTCTGTTATGAATGCTTTTAAATGTGGACAGTATAAAGTAAAGACATGACAAATATACAGAAGGATGGTTGGAAGAAATATATAACTAAATAGCTCCAGGAAGATCAGATATGTCATTTCTGTATTTTATGTCCACAGGGATTACTGCAATTTCATTGTCTAGTTGTTTTTTTATGGCTGTATAGATGCACTAGAGTTAGTGAGCTGAATATACAAAAAGAGCACTCATTTTAACAAGTGGAGTTAGGAATTAAAAGCAAGATCCATCAAGGGACCTTGTGGACTTTGCCGTGAGTTAGGTGGTTGGAAGAAGCCTGGACCCTAGAGCACCGGTGTGAGGTGCCTATGCACCCAGTAGACTGCAAAGGACAGGTGTCAAGGCCCACACAAGCCAACAAGCAAATACTCAAGAAAGAGGTAGACCTAAAATTCTTCTGTTCTGTGATTTTGTCTCCAAAGCTGAGTCTTCTGTTGGAGATGGTTCTTTTTTTTTTTTTTTTTTAAATTTTTTCTTTCTTTTTTTTTCCTCCAGAGAACTGAACAGAGCTAATATTTAGTTTGTTTCCTTTTCAAATGTGCCAAAGGCTGGCTTATCTGGTGGGCCATTAGTGGTATCTAGTTCTGAAATTATAGTCTAATGGTGAGAATACTTGTCCAGGAAGGGGGACAGTTAAGTTCAGTTTTCTGCTCAGATTTTGAGGCTTCAAACTCACAAATCACAAAGCATTGAAGAGTGACCCTGTGCACAGTAGAATCCATTTATTCCTGCTGGAAGTTTTAGTGAATGTACTCAAAATTCTCCTACAGTGTTCAGCAATGTAAATAGCAGGTCCACAAAGGTCCTTTTCTAATGCATACGTGTGTGTGTGCTGATATTATTCGAACAGGGAAATAAGACAGTAGAAATGTTGCTAGTTACTAGTACTATTACCAGCACTAGGTTTGTACCGGGAAAGAACTGCAGGTCATTCCATGCAAAGGTACAAGAAATTTCCACTGAAGAAAAAATAAGGAATTACTATACAAAAAATGAGCAATTAACCTATTCATCTTGTCTTCTAACTCTACTTTAGGGCAAGTAGAATGAAACACAGCTCACGGGCTCTTTCAGCTTTACTCTGTGCTTTGTTGAGAACACCTCAACTGCTGCTGAAGAACTGCTCTTTAACACACATCCTGAATCTTGTTCCGTTTGGTCCCCTGCCTTATGTTCTTACTGAAATACTGGGTTTAACATGAATATTGATAATATTACAACCCCCACCTCCCACCTCAGCCTACTCTAGGCACAGACACTGTTGTGGCATACAACACCACTTGTGTCAAACTACTCAGATATAGGGAAATTAGTGCTTACTTCCTTCTGTCTGACTGAATGAAGAATAGCTAAAACTTCACTGGCTTCTCAGGCATTTTTAATGTCTTTTTTTTAATGTATCTTGAAGCCCTCTTTAAATGTCTTCAGTATACTGTAAAGCTTCACTTCTGCAGAGGCTTTACTTGTTCTAGCCTTCCACTTAGGGAATTATCTTGGTTTTATTCCTGTTACATCATATGCCTGACACTCCTGATCATGGGTTCAGTGATCACTAATGGCCAAAGGTTGAACAGAAGTATAGTTCATGCAATGTCCCTAACTCACCTGAATACCTTTAACAAGAGTCTTTTAAAGGTACAGCTCCCTGTTGAGGTTATACTTACTTCACTTTCTGTATTTATTTGAAGGTGCCATTTCTCCACTTAATTGTAATTGGCTAATCCAAGACAACTGATTTATTGGGATGTCTTCCAAGTGAGACCAATTTCGTCTAGTGATAATGAACACTCCATAGCTCCCACTTAATCTTTAGAAATAATACCATTTAACAATCCTTCACTTACTCTAGCCCAAGTTGTTGTCTTGGGCAATTTTAATAATTTAAAGAGAATGCAGTCAAGAGCAGTTTTATTAAATTTAGTTTCGTATTTGTTCAGATGTCTAAGAATGTCTTCTGTTGGTTGGACAGAACATTTAATAGGAGAGACAAGACACTTGCAAGGGTCTCAGTTTAGTGAGAACTTGCTGAAAAACTCCATCCAGAAAATTCACTAAAACTCCTCTCCAGTTAAGCAATAGCTTCCATAGTCCCTTTCTGGCTAGGCTTCAGGTTTTGTCTAGCCCCCATCCAAAACCACAGTGAAAGCGTTGTCTGTGACTTAATGCAAACAGGTTAGGACTACTCAATATAGAGGCATTTTCCTTGTCAATCCTAAGGAGATAGATGCTTTAGGGATCCTGGGAAAGTCTGGCTAAGAAGATAAATAAACAGGCCTCCTGCTCAGCCAGCTTCCAGCATTCACGTCTTCCTCATATCTTCATGACTGAGACCTTCAAAGCCAGGCTAGATGCGGTTGCACACCCCAAAGGTATGATAAGACTGAAAGTCTTCCAGAATTCTCTTCATAAATAATGAGGAGGCAAACATCAGCTTTGATGTTTCCTTCTGCCCCTCTTTGTGAGCCTGAGGAGGATGCTAGCTCTACTCAGGACTTATGGCCAACTACAAAAAAATATACTGTGGTATACTGCTGAAGGGGGCTGCTTTAGTAATTTTTTGCTACTGACTGATTTACTTCACTGTTTGTAGAGGTGTACCAGTCATAATGCTGCCAATTTAAAACATGAACAAAATCATAGTGTCTTCTAAAGAAATGAAGCATGATTTTAAGCCAATGAACAAATATATATTGGGAGGTGGAGTTGTTTGACTTTGTTTTAAATATTTAGTGAATGCTTGAGTCATTTTATCATGCTTTTTGGTGAAAATATGAGAACCAGACACTTACCTGAGGCTCTCATGCAATGTTTTAAATTGCATTTAAATGCAAAAGCAGCTTGGACTTTAATATGTTATTTATTGCTAGACTTTCAAGAAAGTTGCAGAGGCTGGAAATAACATTTTTGTAGAGGTGTTTCACTGTGTGTATGATGAAATCAGGAAAAAACCGAAGAATGCCAAAGGGAGGTTAGAATGTCACACTTCATATGTTGAAGTATGGAGTGGGTGTCTGAAAATCCTGAAATGTGAATTTCAAGGTCAACTGTCCTAACATTCCTCCTCAGCTTCCTCACCTCCTCCTCAAAGCCTACCATCTTTAATCTGTTTCAAAAGCAAACAATATGCTCCTTGGAAGTATATTGGCAGATTTAGGGATAAGACCTTTATAGCAAAAATGCTTTTTTGTGCAAGTGAAATCAACAGCCCTGACACTGGTGAGTGGTTTGATGCCTGGAGCTCACACTTATAATTACCCTTCTTTTGTTTTCTTGCCTTGGCTATCAGAATAAAGATGAAAATGTCTTTTTTGTCTCCCAAAGAAAATCTGAGGGGAAAAAACAGCATGCATATATATGTCACTTCTCTTATTTTTGTGAAGAGGCTTAAGGGAAGAGATTTTGTAAAGAAGCTTAGTAACTGCCGTAGAAGCCTTGCAGATACACTGCCGAATAAGGAGGGCAAACTAATGATATCAACAGAAATAATCTATAACAAAGGAAGAAAACACAGCTGATAGATATATATCTAGGCAGAGTGGAAAGAACTGAAAGAGAAGAATGTGAGAGCAGGAAATATATTTCTTCCAAAGCACAATGGATCTTATTTAGTTAAACAACTATTATAGCTTATTTAACTAAGCAATTATTTTTGCTTTCTCTCTCTTGTTTGGCAAATCTAGCTCTCAGGATATATATCCAAATGGGGGAAGTTGAACATTCATGGTAAGCAGTAACAGCTGGTAAACTAATCAACTGAGTCAATGTTTCTGGTAAAGATGCCCTACATATACATTAGCTATCTATAAATATATATAACAGGAAACCAAGTTTCACTGGCTGGGAGAGGTAGCAAGTAAAAAGTAGAAGTGGTATTTCTAATCTATCAGTTCTAACTAGGAAAAAAAATCCAAAGTAGCTTTAAAATAGTAGTCTGCAGCTGGGAAGGGATTCTTGTCCCATTAAAACAGATGGAAGAAATCAGGAGGAGGATTTTGGTTTTGCTCTTGGGAGCTTCAAGAAACATGACACTGCTGTGTCACTGATTAAGAAGGTGAGTTATGCATGCTGGTTTTTTTAAATCTAGGTCTCTCTGCTGGCTTGTGTTGATAGTCCCCCACTCTAGAATACAGTTCCCCATGAGCAATGGCTCAATGATATTCTTGTGCATATTAACCATCAGTGGTACTAAGGAAGGAGACAGGTGAATTGGTTCTGTTATGCATCTGTTCACTGGGTCACAAAAGAAGGGTGAAGAGACAATTTATATGGAAAATTTATTCCTGTCTTCTTACTTAAAGGTTGATCCAAATCCTACTAAGGCCAATGGAAATACTTCTGACTGGAGGACTTAGATGCAAGTATCTGGTGCATAACTGAGAGGATTGGCTTGGAAGAGAATGTAGAAATCAACTCACATTCAGGAACAAGATCTGGGGTATATTTAAAAGTGCCTTTGTAAAAATCAAGATATTTTTCTATTACAGTCCTGTACAAAACTAGTAGGAGACGACAAAGAAAAGTGTAACACCTTGAAGGGTTGAAAGAAAATAAAACTTTTAAAAATCAGATTGCTCTAATTAGACACTAAAAGGCCTTAAATACAATCAGAGTTATTGTGGGACAATATGTGTCTGTGAGTGAATAATTTTTCTGTATTTGAACAGCTTACTATAAACTTTACAGTTCCTGTTTTACAGTTTTTATCTGGGATTATAAGTATAGATTATACCTAAATGAATTATACCTGAATAATTGCAATGGGCAAATGTTTGCAAATAGAGAAGGTATTCACTGTTAGATTACATTGTGCGTATTAATGCACATTAATTCAAGAGGGAAGCAAAGAGATAAATAGATTCCCAGTGCTTTAAAGACACTTATTCTTGCCATCCTTCATGAATTCATTTTAATGTGAAATGAAGTAGATTTGTTGTCATGGAAGTTTGTTTTTATCAAAAGTTTCTACAAATTAGCATTTTTCAATATAAAAAAAAAATCTTCCTAGGGAGCTTACAGCTGAAAGCATCTAAGCACAAGAGAAAAAAAAAAGGCTGAAAACATGCAGAAGCACTACGTTGCTCTTTCTAGGGTATTTTGAAATTCTAATAGCATCAAATGCACATTCACCAGCTCCAGACATGAGGAATCTGATTTCAAGCTGTTGTCTGCCTGCTACATGGCTCCCTGCACCTTCCCCTAAAAAACCTGATTGCGGCAGGTCTTTGAGACAGGCTGTTGATCTGAGTGGCCTGATCTGCTCTCCACAAATAAGGCAGTGATTGTATTTCAGACTTAGCTGCGGGGTGAGCATCCTCACCGTTGCTTTACCTAGGCAGGAGGCATGGGAGATGTACCATGATTCACCCCTGGTGCCGTTCATGCCATTCGTGCCCTAGAGCCGCTATATGGGGTGACTCGGAGAAGCCTCATCTCTGCCACTCTTTCCAGACCCACATGTCCAGGCAATGCCTCCTCCTCTGGCAGTGGCTGGTGTCCTGAAAGCCGTATCGATCCGACAGGATTAAACTGAGGATCTGTCTTTTATAAGGCATTTGTCTAAGGTTGAAGGCTTTACAGGCTTTGTGCGCATTAGTACATTAACAGGACCAGGGCTGAGCTCTGGTATGTGCTCACCATCTGCTAAAACGTTTGCACGGACTTTGGCCCAGTTCTGGCCTTGGTCGGCTAGTGCTTCCCAAACAGTCTCTGGGCTTGGGGTGGTTAGCACAAGTCAGAGACAATTCCCAAACAGCCACATTAATATACAAATTTGTATGCATAATAGAAATATTAACACATTAATTTACCATATATAATGTATTTAATAAATAAAATATATTTACATGATGCATAAATGTTAATATATTTAATAGATAATAATATAATAATACATTCATATTATTAATAATTCATATGTAGACGATGTATTATATGTTCTATATATAGTAGTTATATTATTATATACAATATAATAACGTGTCAATGTATTAATATTCATTATATAGAATAATATGATAATATATTAATATTACTCCCTATCTAATGCTAATATAACTGCTTTGTTTAAGGAGATCAGAGGGTTTAGCTGTATACCTGCGCCATGCTGTACCATTGTCTCAGAACCAAGGAGCAGCTCCCACTCCATTTTACATACCAATATAGATGTGACCACAAAGTCCAGCAACCAGTCTGTAAGCAGGGCAGTGGTTTCTAAATGGCTGTGGGTTATATTAACTTCTAAAGGCATCTGCCACAAACCAGATCCTGAAGCTAGAGATTACCATGGTCAGTTTATGACAAAAACATGAACTCTGCCATTATGCGCCTGTAGCTAGCAGCAGGTTTTGGGGTCACCGGGGCATCTTCCTGCAGCCACGGGGGCCTGCGCTCACCTTGTTAGTTCTTTTCTTTTGGGATGCTTTTTCAGCTAGTTTATGCTTTTTTTTTATATTATCATTATAATTCTTAGGAGTGCAAATAATAAGCAACATTTTCATCTACAGAAAAGAAACATGCAGCCTCATCAGCAACTCTGCAATGGTCAGAATTGCAACACTGCTAAGAATCACACCAGTGTCCTTCTCAGATTCATAATCTAGAGGAAAAGCAGGGCCAGAGACTGGTAAAACAATACTTGTTCTGTCAGCTTTCCTAAAACTTGCTTTAATCACTTCCCTTTATCAGGCCTATGCAGACCTCATTTGCTAGGAGAAATTAGCTGCAACTAATTTAAAAGCAATGAGTAATGGACAATTTATCTAGAAGCTTACAACTGTTGCCTGGATACAAATCTGTTCAAATGCTTTTATATATAAAATGCTTTTAGGGTATTTGCAGCAATTTGTTTTGATGACAGATTGTGAAACAGAAAGCCAGGGCACATGACATTACTGCCTTAACCTCCTATGTGACTCAAAGTACTGTCCCTGCGCTAGCACTGAATAGATATAATAAGGAACTCTATCTTGTCAAGCCCTGTTTGGTGAGAGAATCCACGTGGTCTCTGAATATGGTTCTTGATTTACCTCTAGAGGATTAGAGGTCTGAGAGTGCAAAGAGCAGAATTTGATTTAATCAACTGACTACATTTATTAGCAGCTGCTGTTATTTTGCAAGGTAAAACACTGGAGAAAACTATTATAAAAACCAAAAAGACCCCAACTGAAATACACTGAGTTAATAAAGGGCACTCGCTATGTCTCTTAAAAGTTGAACTGTTAGAATTGATTGCAAGGATGTTAAAAATCTGTGAGTGGGAACAAAAAATTGCAAAACAGATTATTATCCAGTCTGGAGAGGTGTTTTGAACCAGCTTTTTTTATCTTGTTCTAATATGTGTGTTTGCGTTGCCAAAATCAGCCTGCGTGGAGATACGTGCAAATCAAATACTGGAATTCCCACGGTGAATGCTAAGCTGCATCCACATGTCCAGCCGCTGAACTGTGTCCCAGAAACACAAGGCTCTGGTGGGAAACAAGGAAATCTCCTCTGCAGAGATTTGCTGCTCACTCCAATTCAACCCACACTCTGCTTTTGGTAGAATGAGTAGTTCGATATAACTGTAACATATCAGGTTATGAGCTGGAAGATCTGTTCCTTTTTTGGCAGAAAATTAAAACAAAGTGGAAAACAAAAGAAAGAGGAAAGTAACTCAGACATGAGGACAGCTGTGAAGCTTCTGTTGCATTTTCCCCTCTTGATTTATCCCCTATATTTTTGACCTTCATCAAAGAAAGGACACCAGTGTGTCCTTTAGGAGTCCAGGACCTCTGGGTGAGGAACTTACTTTTGGTAATTTGTAATATTGCCCAGGTGCCCTTTCCCTGGCAGCTTCCCATGGAGACCGTGGGCAGACCAGGTAGAACAAGCTGGTTCCCATGCCTAAAATCTTCTGCATAGTACTATAGCTAAAGATAACTTATGGCAGTTTATGAAGACTTTTTTTTTTTTAATTTAGAAGTTCTAACAATTAAGATTTTCCCTATTAAAAACCCTACTTAACATTTTTACAAACTTCAAGCAAGCAAGCAAACAAATGCATAAGATAAAGTCATTTTTACCCACTATATTAGACTGCTTCCCTCTGTTGTCTTTGGCCCTTTTCTGCTTGGTATACATTTCCTCTAGGTCGAAAAGATCCTGATGGTCACATTGTTAAGAGCATCACTACCAAATCACTTTGGCCATAGCTATGTATAAATAGGAGAAATCAAAGTGTAGGCCAGGCATGTGTTGTGCTCTCAATTCTTTGAATTCTCATTTGAGTTTTGAGATCTCATTTTCCTGTCGGTGTTTGCAGGTTTATTACGTAGAATATTAGCATCAGCACATCAAGCTAATATGGCACTTCTGTATTGTTTTAAACATACCCTTATTCTGTTGGGGTGTTCTGAGGAGGAAAATGACTATGCTGTAAAAATCAATACAGCCATGTAAAAATCAATACAGCCATGTAAAAACTGCCTCTCTTCTTCCTCACAGAGAAAATAAACTTTTTTGGTGATATTTAGAAATATAGACCCAGTGGTCTCCCTTCTTGCAAAATGCAGTCAGCTCTGCACGACTGATGAAAGTGCTGCCACTTGGCACAAAATATTCAGGGCCTTGCTAGCAAGGTTTCCTTTGGAAGATGAAGTCTTGAAAGATTCAAGTATTTCTTCAGCACAACCCTCTTTTTATCTACAGAAATGCAGCCAGCAGTGCATTTCCCGCAATGCAGGTGCATGGAGCAGCAGCAGGCAGTTTCTTGTGTTGGTTTATTTTTTGCAATTGATCCCATAGATACACCTTTACCTGCTTGCCTCACCTTCTATTTTGCCAAATAAAGCTAGTTTGTCAATCACGTGTGTGGTAGCTTCTACTGTTTAATTACTGAACAAAGGGTAATTTTCTTATTTTAACTTGAATAAGAAGTGGCTGCTGTGCCACCCTTTCAAGGATGGTAGATCAAAAGCAGCACCTGTCATCACTTCAGAGCATCCAAGAAAGTGTTCATTGAAACGACAATCTTTGGCCGTATCTCTTTATGGTGCAATATGGTTTCCACAGCTTGAAATGAAGACTCACCTCAAAGCTGAAAAATACTTATCCAGACTTCTAAACATGAGAACATAGGACATTTTATTAAAGGATTACGTTAAGGCCAAAGTAAATTCTTGGAAAAGTATTTCCAAGATCATTTTATGTTGCATAAACTAATGGCTAAAAATTTAAAGATGAGATATTAAGATGCAAAGCAAAAGCCCAACCTTTCCCTGCAAATGGCAAAAACTGCTAGTGAGAGATCAGACAGGAAGAAATGAAGAGAATAATAAATTGACAAAAAGCGTTACTTTTTTTTTTTATTGCTTTGTTCCAATTCTCTAAAGCCCTTTAAAAATCTATATTTAAAGTAAAGAATGAAGAAAAGGAGTTTAACCAAGTATGGAAGAGGCATAAACTGCAGCTGAGAAACCCTGAGAGTGTAAATGCAGGTGGCACGCAGGGTCTGCTGCCTTTGCTCTGTGTTACCCAGAGCTACGCTGCCTCACCGTACCACATCCTGCAGCTGATGGATGCATGAAGAGACCCACAGGCATGAGGGAGCAGGGCCATTTGCTGCTGAAAGATGGTGAAGATCGTACTGAGATGATGAAGGCATTCAGGAACAGAGAAGGGTCGGGAGGGAATCGGGCACGCTGCCAGTTGCCTTCGTGCCCAGCGCAGCTGGCTATGGCGGGAGGTGGGTGTTTGAGCGATGCTTAGTGGTGATGGTGCAAACTTTTCTGGTTGTTTTTTGTGGGTTGGGGTTGCAAGGTAAAAGAAGGTGATGGTCCCATTCTTATGAGAATCCATTCACTTTCTTTATGTCTGTAATTGATAGCTTCAAGATTACTGTCTGTATAAAACGAACATTAGGAAAAGGAATCAGCTAAAGCAGATTTTAGGGGCTACCTTCTTCCCTGAGAATGATAATTCATGGTCTGTATTAGCACTGTTTCAGGTTTGGGAAGAAAGGGTAAGCTTTTGTCCTGAGGAAACTGAATTTTATCATAGAAATAGTTTTGATTAGCTAATAGTCTTTAATATCTTCCAGTCTCATGATAGACTGTATCAGCAAAGTGTAGTAAAAATGCAACTTGGAATTTACAAGTCACTATGGGAAACTTAAAATGATACTTTAGTTCACTGAGTTTGTTCCCTGAAAGCAAAATATAAATGGAAAATTGACAGGAGTGTACCCTGTGGGAGAGAGAAAATCTTAATCCTAGTGGATGTACATTTGTTAAAGTTACATGGGAAGTGCTGAAGCAGACTACATAGATATGGGCTTAATAATATTCAATTTCATGGCATCAATTTTTTTCTCTGCCTGTAGTTTGATTCAAGTTTCAAGAGATATTTGTTTTGACAGTTTGAAGAGACTTTATGACAATACAATGGGTTTAGTTCTGCGCACACAAACCTCTTTTCCCATATTCTAAAGCATGTGAGATCAAGACTGAATTTTTATTTCTGTGGAAAAGAAAGCGATGTTTTATGGCTCCTTAACAAAGCAGCTTCAGAATTATTGCTACCACACAACACTTATAACGCAAGATTATTTTTTCGCATTTAAAAGCATGGAAGACATGGCAAATTCCCAAAAGTTTTGTCCTGCAAATATTCATTCAGTGTTTGTATGTGTTGTCACAAATGGTCCCATTAAAGTCATCCTTAAATGTAATTAACAATGCGTTATTGATAATGATTTGTATCAATGTATGCAAAGTCCTTTCAAATGCCTTACATTTGAATAATAATTAAAAAGTTACCATAATTATCATAAATTAATGTCAGAACATCAAATGATTGTAGCAGCTCAGGCCAAAGGTCCACTTAGTCTGGCATTCTGTCTCCAACAGTGGTCATAAGTGCAAGAGCATGGCAAATGCATATGATGCTTCCCACCTACCCTCCTGGCTGTATTTTGCTTACTTAGTGAGCTTGAGCAGTAGAAGGGTGCCCAGCAGGTGTCTTTCCAATTCATCATCAGTCTCCTCTTGAGCCAAGTAGACTAGTTGCACCCACAGTGTCCTCTGGCCAAGCTTCATGAAACTGCCTGTTCTAAAAAGGTTCTACCCGTTGCAGGAAACACTGCCTCTTTGTGGTTAGTTCAGACACTTGTGAGATATGGAAGAGAATGCCTGCTCTACAGAAAATTTAATAAAAAATGTCAGTAATCTCCTGTTTTCCTCTACAGTATGTGTCTATGTATTTCGTTGTTGTAATCTGTCTTGATGGCATGACACCTGTAAGATCGAAACCTACCATACACTGCAGATTTGACAACCAATCCAATATGGATCTCCACGGCCAACATAACATCTGAGCGGCTCCTACTTTTTAGAAAGAGAAACAAATGGGCCAGGTTAAACTCAAGAGCAAGGCTTGACCCATGTGGAAATAACCCATATGGCTTATTACACCACTGGGAGCCGGTCTTCATTGGCGATCTTCTCCCTTCCATGTGCAGATGACAAAGGCTGGATCCCTCTCTGGCTTCTGCCTTGCAGGTGCTGCTGCCAGGGAGTGCTGTGGCTCTTCAGTGGTGGAGAAAACTTGGGTGCTGGAATTAATAGGAAAACTTATAAAATGCTGCAAAACAACCACTTTCCAGGTGGATAGCATTGTAGATATACAAACTCTTATTTCAGAAAACAGTTGTTCTTTGGCCAGAAGGTTCATGTGCGAGAGGAAGGGCTCGGCAGCCCGTGGAGCTGTACCGGGAAATTACAAAGCAAGCAGCAGACATCCTGGCACATGCACGTTCTTCTAAAGGTGGCAGCTGCTCTAGTCTGATTAGCGGCTGTGAAACTGTTTGGTTGTAAGCCAGACTGATAAACAAAGTAACTCTTTCAATACCGCATCTGCCTTCAGACATTAGAATGAAAATATATTAAATAAACTGTTGTTATTTTCTCATCCTAGAGCACATGTGTTACCCTAAAACAAGAGTAAGGCCCCATAATGTTGAAAAGTGCTATCTCAATGTAGTGGGGGTTTTTTTTAGGAACTCTGAGACAAATAAGTAAATTAGTGCAGACTGTTGAATGAGATCAGAATAACCTCAGTCCAGTTAGTCGAAAGGGATCCTCATTTCCCCTTGGTTCTGAAAAATATTGCTGGCTGTCAGCAGTGTCCAAAACTGTTTTCATTTTAGCCTTTCAAGCTAAGCTGGTCTGCTGAACAGCATGTTTGATCCCCAGAGCAGAATTAACATGATCCTAGCTACAGTGGTTAGCTAGGACTATCTAGGTTGCCTATAGGAGCTGCAAAAGCTGAGCATGCTAAAGAGTGGCTCCCCTAAGCTTTGGCACACAAAGGATTTTATGAAGGGATAACACTGACTTCAAAGATAAGCAAGTTGCTCTGAAAATTAAATCCCATTGAGTATGACGACAGCTGGGGAAACCAAATAAGAAGATTAGTTGAAAATACAGTAGTCATAAGATTTTGCAAGTCGGCAACTCCTATTTGATCCTGGAAAGCATTTTTGAGATGGTGGAGAAAATAGCATCCCAAGGGTATTCCCTAGGTACCCTCCATCATGGTATAAACTTGATTTACAATTAAATATCGATGGCAAAGAATAGAGGAAAACACTAGAAAATAAGTGAAAGCTTACAGAAGGGGGAAAGGTATCCGCAAGGCAATCTGTTCTCAATGAAAACACAAACCAAAAGAGATCATATAATTAGTGCCCACTGAAACACCATCTCCCGGGGGTCTGCAAATTGTCGAAAGCTAAACCCTAGCCACATCATCCCAGCACAGATCCCTTAGTCTGCTGGAGGTGGTAAGCTCCTGTCTGCTCCTTATGCTTGAGTATTACCATGTCTTGTTGACGAGCTTGGCAGCTGCTCGCTTGGAAATCGTGTTGTGCTGCTGGTGGTGACGTCTGAGGAGAGCTGCTCAAGCAGAAAGGCTCTTTGTGTGGAAAATAGTGTCTATTTGCAGCCTACCAGGCTTTCATAAGGGTAGCTCAGGCTGCCAAACAAGACAGCCTGCATATTATAACATCCATGCTGCTAAAATCAGAGATTTCCCTTAAAACCAATTGTTCAAAGTTGTTAGTAATTGTGGGTGTGTGACCCAATGAAATAATTTGAATGGCATATGTGAAATAAGAGGATATATCAATTACAAGATCTTTCTCTCTCTTTCCATCATGCAAGGTCTCTGTTACATTTCAGTAATTTCTGGGCAAATACTGTGCTAATTAGTTTCAATTTCCCTGGGGAAAGGATCTGACCCTTTTTTTTCTTCCCCTAAGAATGTTTTCACACTTTTGGTCAGAATATGCTGAGACTGCCTCAAATCACAGGAGTATGTCAAAATACATAATAAAGCCTGGCAAGTGGTAGTGGCAGGTTGGCTTTTTGGTTTTATATTTCTTGGCATTTTTACGTTTAAGGAAACCAACTTCAACCTGTACATAAATATATATCCAGACATACTTACAAATCATCAGTGAAGATTTTGGTGATTGACTTCTGAGACTGAATTAGGAAACGGGCAGATAAAAGCAGGTTTTAGAGGCAGCCCTGGGGGATGCTATCAGAAGTAAGTATGACACTGTTTACTCCAAAGAATGTAGACTGATATTCAGGCCCCTTTTTACTCTCCCATTGATATTTCTCTTTCAGGATCAGCAGCACAATCTGAAAACAAAGCCGGGCTTAGTATGGGAGGATTATGCTGTTCCACTGCCGCTGATTCAAATGAATGTTCCTAGTTTTCCCTTAATCATACTGGGACGTCTCTAATGCCATCGTAACTCCAAAGCCTGCAAGAGACTCTACTGCCCCCTTGTTCTCCAGCCTTTCACCTACTTTTCATTCTTTTTCTTGCTAAATATGGCAATGGGAAGATTTACAAAGGAATTGTAAAAAATTATAAAGCAGTAAGTATTTATGTGTTAGCAAAAATAAACTGCTATTACCAAAGTATTTGTACTAATTCTGAGAAGCTGTGTCAAAGAATAGAGCACATTTTCTCTTTGCATTTTCCGCTAAGTGGAGCAGGTACAGGACAGTGCATGGGAGTCACTCCAATATTTCTGATGTGTTTTGCATCAACATGATGCTCTGCAGAGCTCTGCATGCCATCTTAAAATCAAAATGCCATTTTTGCAGCCTTAAAGTAGTAGAGCTGGGACATGGATGGAAACCATTGTCATTCTTGTTCCATGTTATTTTCTTTTTCCTTGATGACAAGTTCTCACCAGTAGCAAAACCAAAGGATATTAAAAAAAAGTAATTTAAAAGCCTTCAACCAAAAAATAATGATTGCCTGGTCTATACACTCTTGTGTGAACACAAGCATGCCTTTGTGTCAATATTATATTCAGAAATTGTAACCAGGAACACCTGCCTTTTGTTTCGTGCAGTGTTGGTCTGTGGAACAGAGAGCGTTTCGGTGTGGTACTGTGGGCCACGCCAGTACCCAGAGCCCCTGTGCCCTCTCTGCTCCTGGTGGGGAGCTGCCCAGCTTGGAGAGTCCCATTGCATCAGGTAGGAGGGGTAGAGCTGCTTTGAGAGGGAAGCCACGTTAAGTGACCTCTAGAGGCCTGGTAGAACCAACATTTCTGGGATTTTGTGGTTTCGTGATTTGTGGCTGAGATACTAGACTGGCATTTGGAGTCTTTTCCCAACTTCCTAAGGGGATCCACCTCCCTGCATGGCTCTAGATCTATAGAATAGGGGTGGTAAAATAATTCTTTTACTTGTTAGTTGATTATTCTATTAGATTCATTACTGGGTATGTTTGCAGGACCTGTCACCCCTGAGACGTATGTTCCCTTCATAATAGTAATGAAAATGAAGCCAGCGGGCAGTTGTGCTGCGGTTGTGATGGGTCATGGGAGATGGAATTGGGATCAAAGTTTGATATTTTGTGATACTTTGGCCCTCACTCTCTCTTAAACGACTTTCAAAGTATTTTTATGGCATGTTTTATAGTCCCTTGAGGATCACGAGTTAGTTCTTGTTCTCTTACGTTTTTCATGTTAGATTTATGTTTTGGCTCAAGTCTTAAATAAATGTTTTCAGTTATAATGCTTTTCATCAGTCTTAAGAGCATTGTTTCTCTTTGTATCAAACATTTAGAACAGAAATGTGTTATGCATGAAATTAAATCATCTGAATATTTATTATTAATGATTACATGTAGAAGGAAAATATTACCCAGTTAGGAGTTTTAAAAAAAAGACAAAGAAAAAATGAAATGCCAACACGCATGTTGTGCAGGGGATTTTTGTGGAGCTGCTCTAAAAGTAAGCAGTTGGCAATAAGGGAATAATATAACTCGTAAACGGTGCAAAACTTGTGGGTTATCTTTGCCAGGATTCCTGTTCTTACAGAGCTGCATTTTGCATATGGTATTTATCGTAGGTTACTGTTCTCACTTTTCAAATGAATAAAATGTTTTCACTCTGGAAAGGAAGGTTTGCATTTCTTCCTTTAGGAGCTACTTTACAGTGACTTCTTTTCAGCAGCAGGTGTAACACCAAACTCAGCAGAGTGCAAGTATATGTCCTTCGCTTGGGTCACTCTGAAGGCCTTTGCAACAAGCACGGATCACAGCTGGCTGGGAGGCAGCTTCTGGTGCATAATAACTTCACCGGGAATTTTGTTTCATGGGGGAATGCAGGCTCTGGTAATATTTGCAGGGAGAAGAGGGAATAGTGTTTTTCAGAGGAAGCACTGAACGTATTGAGGCCAGTTCTCTTGTTGTTTCAGATCTATGTAAGGCTTTCATGAGTACAGTGCTCAAGTGCTTTGATATTACATCGTGTCAGGTGACAAAGGTACTAGCGCTCTTAGCATTTGTAGCATCTTCCCAGCCCCGAGGCTGTATAAATTGTTACCTTCTCTTAGCCGCTATTGCTGTCCCTTTGGGGGGGGCAGTTGCGGGGGGAGGCTTGCCTGGGGTGGCTGCTGTGGCTCCAGGCACCAGCACAGAGCACCAGCCTTGGCACATCACTCCCTGCCTCCGGCCAAGCATCTCAGATCTGCTGAGAATAAAAAAGCATAGTGGCCAGATTTGCAAAGGCAGTGTGGTGTGTAACACCTAAATACCTTTAAAAATACAACCTTTAGTCTTTAGCTTCTTCTTAAGAAATATAAATACTTGAGAAAAGGGCAACAATATGAAAAACTATACATTTGGCATTACCTACATCTTACTCTGTGCAAGGGGGCTGGAGGAAAGGGCAGTAGAAATTTGTAGTCCTTATTTGCATGAGGGAGATGTTACAGGGCCATGCACGAGGAACAGCAGGGATAAGTTTCATATGTCTGACGAGGTCTCCGATGCATCTTCACGTTGCTTGTGGGTTCTAAGACAGGGCTGCCTGCCTGAGCCTGGCTCTGGGAATTTCTTTCATAACAGAAATGAACTTTTTCTGTAAAGGACAGGAAATTATCTGTGTGGTGAACAAGAATATCAAGGTTGATTTAAACTTTAAATATTCATGACTCTTGTTTATAGTCTTCACTCAGATCCCTTGAAAATCACAAATCTGCTGGGAAGAAAAGCAAAATGAACAGGCACTTAATGCTTTTAATGTCCCTGCAGTTCTTAAACATTATTGGCTTCTGCTTTTTCTTTGGAGAGCTGCAGAAACATGGACTGTTGCGCAGGTGTCAATATTCATTTCAAATTGGCCATTCACAGCTATAGCCTGTCTGAAAGATAACTTGTTTCTGTTTCAAAAGCCATCAATTTGCTCATCAGAATGCAGTAAAGGGAATTTCCCAGAGGACTATTGATCCTGTCAAATTTTGAGGTAACATAAAATAGTGATTTCAAACATTGCACAATGTTAGAGACAGTCCTGCAAGAAAAGGCAGGACATATTATTCTGTCATATAACATTTCATTACTGCTTCATGTTCCACTGTTAAAAATTGTTGTAGAAAGAATAAAATGCATTTTTACCATAAATGTTGGGAAGCAAGAATATGTTGGGCTTTTACGCTCAGAGGGAGAAGATGGTAATATATCTGGGACTTGTTCTAGTAACATTATTTCAAAATTTTCTTATTTTTAAGGCAAGTACAGTATCTTGAGTGTTTTGTGGGTGTGCATGTGTATAAGAGCAAGTAAAAGCCTCCCTGTCAGTTCACATCAGTTCTGCTCATATCAATGCATGACACTCACTGCTTCACTTCACCTGCAATGAAACTTATGTTATCCACTTGTATTTTTTATTGTTCTTAAACATACTTATGTAAAACCCAAAGAAAAATTTTAATGGCTAGCTAAGACATCATTCAGGAAGCTTACCATATTTCTTTAACTGTCAAACTATTTTTTCCTGGAGTATGTAACTAGTAACTAGAAAATCAAACAAACCTGCAGGTGTTTAGAACAGGCAGTTCTCACAGTGACTCCCAAAAGCTTTCCAGCTTTTAGGTCTCTTATGCTGGGGACTAGACCAATGATTTCCACTATCATATTATTTCTACAGCTGTTGATGGAGAAGGGAAATATGTCAATTTTCAAAAATCTGTATTTGTCAAAGAAACAGATCAAATAAATAGAAAAGATCCATAGTTGTGTTTTTATTTTTTATTCTTTGCCTTTTATTCTGCCATTCCCATATATTATCTGCTATAAACAATGTGGGAGCTGGAGCTGCAGACCCCACGGTGGCGGATTATTATTAGAAAAATCCTTTCAGACATAATGGAGGGTTTCTTTTAAATGAAGTAGGTTTAAAAGATATCCTATTCATTAAAAAAGACACCACCTAACATATTTACATCAGCTGATGGAAGATAATTCACCTTACCAGCCAAGATGCAGTCAAAGGAAGCTGAGGATTTCAGTGTAATAAGCCATATGCATGTCCATACCCCATAATTTTAATGTATGAGCTTGGGGTCAGACAAAGAGACGTAGGCTGAAAGCAATGCCTGTTACAAGCAGCAGGCACCTGGTGGTTTGGCGAGGGATTTTGCAATAGGAAGCTGTGTTCCCGAAGGCCTGAAATGAAATCAGTGTAAAAGGTGAACAAAAGCAACAAATAAAGGTAAGCAAAAAGTGTCTGCAATCCCTCAGTACGCACCAAAAACTGTGGATAAAGCTGCAAATTCATTTCAGATGTTAAATAGAGAATAAAATATCTGAAGCTATGCAAATTAAAAAATGTATAAATATTTTTATTGAAAACTCACAAAATGGATACTTGAAGAAGTAAATTGATGGCTTTAATGCGAAAGATGTAAAATACAATTTCATTTGGATTTATGGCTGTGAGCTCATTATGGTGAATTATACGTTTAAAAGTTGTGGAATTAGTCATCTCAAATACAACTGTGGCTGAGCTTATGTTTCTGTAGCAACTCTCAGATAAGTGTCAGTCTCTAATATATTTTAAATTAAAAATCTAATTGGGATTTGTTATTGCTTCTAATTAATCTCCATATATAAAATGTAGTTTTGTGCTCATTATCTGCATCTTTTTCTTATTGCAGCATTTCCCACCCCAGTAAGTCTCAGGAGCTTGGTTTATTGGTCCCTCTTTCACTACACTGAGGGGGAGGAAAACCAGGATAAAAGCCAGCATCAGTCCACGTTTTGCTGCTTTGTCAAGCCCCTGCTGGAGGCCTGAGCTATGGCTCAGTTCAAAGCTGATGTCCTCTCTGCCTGCCAAATCTTGAATATTTGCTCTCCCCACAGAGGGGAAATTCAGTGTTTCTGTACCAGCTGGGGTGCTGAGCCCATTGGGGGGGAGTCCCCCTGCTTTTTAAGGGTCTACACAGATAACTGAGTTGTGGAGAGGGACTCCTGCATTGGTAGTGAGGTGTGGATGCCTTTCTACAGATGTTGATTGGGGCTCTGACTCGAAAAGAGAGCCTACTGTTGTGCTCACCCTTACCTAGTGGCAGCAGAACATCCACTCTTTCCTGAAAATGCCTGGTCAGTCTGCGGAGGCCAGCCCTGGGGAGGCTAATTCAGTGTTGTGAGAGTATTCATAGTCTGTCAGTAGCCACTGAGGCAATATGGGGTGGTTGCTCCATAACTGCCCTCTAGCCAAAGCCAGCTTTACATGGTACAGGATTTCTCATCACATAAAACACTGAAAAAAGAGCTTTGATGTAAGTTTAATAATATCTGCTGGTAAGTGTAAGATCTAAAGGACTTGATGTATTTTGCATGCTGTGAAACGCTCTCTCTCATGTCTTTATTATCCCCATCTCCAAACAGTAGCTATTCTGGTCATTGAGAGCTCCTGAAGCCTATTCTTACGTGGCCTCATAGTCTATTGACTCAGAGCGAAGGTCAGACTGCTGGTATTTATGATCTATAACATGCTTACCCAAGCAAACATGGCTGTAAAAGACCTCTTTGTGGTGTTTGCTACCACTCCAGAGGGAAGCTATAGCAGTCACAAAGTTGTTTTCAGTCCCAAGGGGCTATAAGAGGGCAAATGTGTCTGACTAGTACCAATTTATGCTATTCATGAAGCAGTGCAGAGCTCTTACGTCTGATGTGCACCTTGTGAGGATGTTCTGCAGCACCAAGAACTGTGCCTCGGATGTACTCTGCCTAAGCCAGGCACCTGGTGAATTAGTTTTCCTACTTGTCCAAATTTCTTACAGAATTAGAAGTGTCTTTCAAAATCTTCAGAAAAAAAGCCTCCAACTATATAAATGAAATAGCTGAGCAGAATCCCCTCCAGAACCTTTGAAAGATCTTCCTCTTGTCACTGGCTGTGCAGGAAATTAAGGCACAGTGTGGAAGGACTACTGTGCCAAGCCCCTTTGTATTAGCATTTGATCTTCCTAACTTGTCCCTGTCTGAGAACTAGAAGTCATTTACCTTTTGAAACAGAAGGTGAGAGTCAGTTTAGGTAACTTCAGGTATTTATAACATACATACCTAAATCTGAAATATTTGTTTAGAACATCCCCCTGGCCATAGTCAGTAGATAAATAGGCATTGCCTCAGTTCATTTCTTCTTCATACCAAATATTGCTTAACTGAGGTGCACCTCATGATGGAGACATCCAGAGTCAGGTGAGATGACTTCTTTCAGGAGGCTGTGGTAGAGTGGCTGAATTTGGTCAGCGAACAACGTGCTGAACACCACTTTCTGTGTACCCAGAGAAGCTGCAATGCCTGGCCCCACCAGTCGTGAGTCTAATTTACGCCTCTGAAGCCAGCGTTTACCTTCACATGGCTCTCTTCACCGTCTGGTTTTGCCACTCAACTGTTTTGCGGTCCTGTTCTATTCATTCAGAAAATCACATGGATACTTCTAACCTGTACTGTAACACCCTATTATCATATTTTGAAAGTAACACTGGAATAAGCAAGAAGAAACTTGCTTGAATGTGCAGGACCAGCGTTCCCCTATTCCAATGTTGTTTGTATCATCTGAAGCTGCGTATTCTCAGAGCAAAGTCTATCCCAAGACATTTTAAAAGGGGATTAAGCCATGCATAAAGCTGTTGTGCATGTATCTTCCCAGTTTCAAAACCATGGCTGCAGTACTTGAGTAGCAAACCAGACACCCTTGATGAAGGGTGTGATTAAACACTCACACCATTACCCTGATAAATATGCAAATAAGCAATGCTAAACTGTTTATGGGATTCAAACTTTAATCACTGACCCACTTCAACAAATGAGGAATGCAATCACGCTCCATGCAAGGACAGTGAATACATCTTCTTTTGCCACTCACTTGAGCAGAAGGCTCTCGAATTTCATGTTTTATGCTCAGAATGTAAATGAGTTTCTTCTTGCCTGAAGCTTTATTTCTGGAAGATTGAAGACAATTAGTCATACTGTTTTGTTCAGATGCTACCCTTCTTTATTAAAGATACATTTGAAATATAAGGAAAAAAAACCCCAAACCCTGTATAATTAATCTGTTTGCATATGTTTCAACAACAGAATAAAAATAAAATGCAGGTCTTAAGCCTGAGTTCTACAGAGCGATCCGGTAGCACCACCTGCTGTTGATAGGGAGCACTGCTGTTTTATAGCTATGCCATAGAAAATATTTTTTTATATATATATTCCAAAAGCACCTATACAGTTTAACCTTTTTGAATGGCTGAGACACAGGCTTCTAAATTGCTTTTATGTTTCAGAAATGCCATTCAAAGTGTCCTTTGCAGGAAAGGCAGATATTTAAACAGTGATAGACTTTCTGCAACGTACTCCATAATATTTAATAATGCCAAGAGGTATATTTACCGGAAAAAGCCTGTTTAGAGGTCTTATTCTTATTGTTTTATCTGTGAAAAATATTTTGGCAGAAACTCACATCTTTGCAGCAGTAAATGGTCTGGTAAATTAGAAAGCCGTTACACTAATTTCAGTGAAGGAGAAAATAAAGCAGTGATCCACTTGAGGCTGCAGAAATGTAAATCAGCTTGTGTTAGTAAGTCATAAAATTCCCTGGTAAATAAGAAAAGTAAAGTATATGTTTTGTCCAAATCTATGTCCATTTATATAACTTGTCCTTTTCTCAGCCTCCTGGGTTTGCCCAGAAAGCAGGTGGGTCTTTCCTGGTACCTCTCACTGGGCAGATACAGTGTCTCACAAAAGCTGGCTCTGGGTTTCATTGCCCTACGGTTATTACAAAGTTCAAAACATCTAAGACTAGAGGAATTTCAGCACGCACTTACATCAATGGGTTTAGAAATAATACATCCTGCCAAGCAGAGTCTACCACTGTCATTGACACAATTAACTAATTATAGATGTAGGAATCCACAGCATGCAGGCAACCCCTGCCAGCATGAGCCCTCACCTGGCGATGTGATGGGGTTCCTGGGTGTTACACCATTTCACTGCTACATGGAAGGGCTGGGCTAGGCTGTGCCTAGTGCTTTGCTAAGGCAGCACTGGGTACAGGCTGAAGTGCAGGAGTGCAGATTTGCATGTATGACGTTAGCCTGCAGTTAAGCAGGATTATCCAGTGCGGGGAGGCATCGAGTTGTACATAAGGCACTTTGGACCAAAGTGTGCTTAGGTATGAAGGAAATCAATCTATTACAGAAGAATTTGGGAGATGGAGGGAAGTATAATTTTTAAAATGTGACATGTAGCTTCAAGTTTACTGATGAGAAGACAGCATCTAGCATGAATTTATGAACTGTGTCAGAGCCCAGCCGCACTGCAGTCAGGTGGGGGATCCCTTTAGAGGAGGGAGACTGCCCCGTGGCTGACGTGGGCACAGCTGGACCCCATGGCACCGGCCCAGAGCACCCGTCATCATAGACTAGCTTGGGCAAAACAGAAGAGGACAGAGAAAATTAATTATTACACAGATGGCATTTGGAGTGAGCCCACGTCTGCTGCTGGTTTTTCTAACGTAGGAGCCAAGTCACAGAGTAGGAGAGAGTTTAAGTGGAAAGGAATAATTACAACTTCACTGCAGTAAAGGAGACTAAAAAGATATCAAAGACCTCTAATGAGAGATCTAGACAGACTTCTAATGAATGCTTGTGAAGCATGCAAGAGTGCAGTCAATATTTGTACCACTGATGCAAGGAAGTACAGAAGAGAAGTCACAGATACTTATGAGTCTGGGAGAAAGAAAAAATCCCCTGTAGCTGGCACTGCATTCCAAATGAGCTAAATAAAATTTCACACTCCACCTTGTAACGAAGACAGAAAACCTGGGAAAATGGGCACCAGTTTACTCCAGATGCAACTACGCTGCTTGTAGATAAGTTTAATAAAATTGGTGGAATTTAAATGAAGACCTAGGAGAAAGCCAAATGCCAAATTCCTACAGTAGCCAGTGGAGAGTGGAAAAGAAATACAGCTTAGCATTTCAGGAGGTGAATTAAGAAAAGAGTCCACATCTGTTAAATCTGTAAAGTGTTGAAGGAATTGATTACATCAGTGGAAACAGGCAGTCAAAAGTTTAAAAAAAATGTTGATGCAAATGCAAAATTATTGAAAAGATAAATAAGAACATTTAACTTTGATCAAGATAAGCCTGATACAGAAGGAATGATGATTCAGTGTACTACTTTGATGCTGGGCTGCAACTGCACAAAAGCAGTTTTCGTTGGATCTCAAGGAATAATATAGCACCTTCGAGAGTCCATACACTTTAGTGAAATAAAATTGTGTGCAAAGGCTGTACAGCTTTATGATTAGGAAACACTGAAAACAACATGTACAAGTAGCATCTAATTCAGTGGGGTGTGGCAATTTTCAACATGGTGTTTTTCCTTCCTTGTAATAATTAGCCTGAGCAATTCAGTGTCAGCCTATCATTGAAGCAAAGGACCTAGCTGTATGTTCCTGTAAGCAACAATAGCCAGCTATAAGACTAAATATTTTTAAATGAATACAAAAGTTCTCTGCCAAAAATAATTTATTGGAATCAATTTGCAGCAGTCACCTACAAAACACAGCATGGATTCTGGTCCACCTTCAAACTGCTTTGTGGAGTTTCAACCTCTTCATCGCTACAAGACTGGTCCTGAGAAATGCTACATACAAAATCATCTTGTTTTCAGGCAATCTCTGGCTTTTTTTTTTTTAAGTTGGTGATGCTGGCCGCTGCAGAAACCACGAACCTGGATGGGATGGACACACCGAGATGGGATGGACACACCATGATCTGACACACTGGCACACTGAGAGCAATCACATGTCAAATTTAGAATTAAGGAAAACTGGTAAAATTAAAGCTAAAGCTGTAAAGCTCTACTTGAAAACACCAGGTTAATAAACTGTCATATTATTTAACATCTATTGTTAGACATGTTTGCTTAACGGCCGTAGTATTCTGCTTGGTAAGAGAGCAGGTGTTACTTTAGGCAACAGTTAGGTAATAGGCCCAAGTGAGAAGTGCTAATTGTAGGCCTTAATAATGACCTACCTGGCACAAAAAGCTGTGTGTGAAGAAGAAAGGCAGAGGGCCTGTTATGTCCACCCTAGGCACACTGGACCAAATCACCCTATCGCAGGAAAATTTGTAGACTTGGTGACAGGCTTGTAGAGTTACTGAGTTTTTCTTCTACAGTCCCAAGAAACGCCATAAAAAAAAGGAAAATTGAGCAATTTTTTCCCCCAGGTTTAAAGAAATCTATGCCACAAATAATGTTCCTAATTTTAATACTGGGAACTGTTAGTAAAGGCAAAAATATATCAGAAATATAAATCCCATGTTAAACTTCCACCCCCAGTTTTCTTCAGGAATAGAGCTTTGCTGAGACAACAGCTTGAAGTGTTGTAACTCTTTTGCCATGTTTGAGCTCTCATTGCCATTCAAGACCTACAGTGGACTTTTGAACTGGGTGGTAAGTCTTAAAACATAGTGTTAGCAGAGGATTTGCAGTGACATTCATGAAGTTTCTAAAATGGCCAAATCATTTAGCAATTTCATATAGCATTTTGTAAAATACTTTGGAAGATCTCTTACTTTATAAAAAATAACAAAACGTGCAGTTCAGAGAGACCACCTGGACAACGTTCACAGGATTGGACCCTGTATAGCAGCAATGTTTCTAAAGGATACAGGACACCACGTGTGATTTCAGAGCACACAAGGCAGAACAGGCATGTTCTTTTTTTACAGGGACAGCACTCTCTAATAGGAGGGGAAAAAAATGAGTGTGTCACAGAGTCGCAGTAAATAATTCATCGTATTATAACTTACGTTTATCTTCTTTAGGAATTTTCCCAAGCATATCCTGTGCTTAGAGCCTGAAAGAAGTTAACAAGTTGAAGGACAAAACAAGCCTATTACAGTGGTTACTGATACAGACTAACATCTTGCATCGCTGTGCTTTAGCAGACCGACTTCTAGGCAGCTACTCTGAGTCTCAGAAATTTTCTGAAATTTGACTAGTTTGCAACTTGTTATCTAGTTGGAGGCCAGCTTTGTAATTAGTGTTGCTTGATCCTCAATTCCGTATGAAAAGATTACCAGAACAGTTTAGAACATGTCTGATAAAGAATACAGGTAACAGACTGCAAAGGAACCCATTTACTCCAGTCCTAGACTGAACTGGTGGTGGTGACACACTTTTGAATAAAGGAAAATACATCCGAGTCCTACAAATACTCTAATCATTGTAGAATAGACTAGACTAGAATGGTTCAGTTGGAAGGGACCTACAATGATCATCTAGTCCATCTGCGATGTGCAGTTGGGATTACATGATCTAGTGCTAGTTCTCTGTACTAGATTGTACAGTGAACTCTAGATCTAAGGGGTGGCATGCAGAGAGAATAAGCAGAAAGTATTTAAGCAAATTAATTGCCCTCAAAATGAACTGTCAGTATCTTTCTACTGTAGTGGGACCCTGTGCACTAGAAACAGTTAATAAAAATCAATACAGGGGAGTGGATTTTTAGTCTTGTAACTCAATTTCTTGAAGAGTAAGACATAGAAAAATAATAAGCCAGATTCTGCTACTTTCACTAGCAATTTGCTCTGCAAAGCATTGTTTTCTTCAGTGTATTATTAAGGGTATATGCATTACCCAGCTATAGGTTATAAGAGGATCAATGTCGAGCAGATAGCACTCACTGAAGGGTTAGAGCTTTCCCCTTTACTAACCAGCAAAAATATCACTATTTAAGATGGTTCTTTCCATTTGAGTCGAATCATCCAAAAAGAGATGGACCTGTTCACTGTAACAATATTCTTAAAGAATTTTTGTTTCTAGAACTAAATGAAAGGAAACACCTTTTACTGCAGAAACAACTTTAATAAGGTCAAAGCATACAAAAAACTATCAGAACAAATGTTAGATGAACAGAAGATTAAAGAGTAATTGTGGCCTCACTGTACAATGTGTATTTCAGACCTCATTACTCATTTGAAAGAGAACTGGGACACCTTTTTTTTTTTTTTTAAACATCCTACATGCTTATTCTGTCCCTTCTACTGCTGCCCCAAATGCAGGAGTTGCATGTTTCAGAGGAGCCTGCAGCTAGAAAGGTTTACCTTACCTTTATTGACTCAATTCATATACTTTTTAACAAAACTTTAACAGGTTTTGTTTGTTTTTTTTCTTAAAGCTTACTTGCAAGTCATGTTTTATAGGCGATATTCTACCACCTAGCTTTGGCAGTGGTTGATGTCACATTTTAAAGAATATTTGCTATTCACACAATTTGCATTAGATGTTTAAAATACCATGATTGAAACAAAAGTTAATTTGCCCAAAAGGAGAGTCAAAGAGGCTAAAAAGATATTTTAGAACAATCATGGAAAGCCTTTACTGTATCATAGTCACTTCAAGTGTTGTAAAGCAGTTTTCTACAATCTTCAGCTTTTCTTCAGAAAGCAGGTTTTCTTGCTTCAATTGTCCAATAAGAGCTTCCAAGGACCTGAGTCTCTTCAAAGTTTTTATCTCCTGCATTTCAAGTAGAGTTATTTTAGAGTGGAGCTTTGAAATTTTTTGCCAAAGGTGATCTCTGTCTATGTCTTGTTTGCAGTATGAATGCTCAGTTTGCAATACTTCACTTCCACCATATGTATTCATATACACAGATTTAACTGTTTCTGTCTCCTCTGTGTCAAGAAACTCTTGCTTAATAGGCAGGAAAGAACTATTTACTATTTCAGGCTTTTCTGGACTCTCGGCTGGCACAATAATAGCAATGACAGATTCTTCACTTCCACTGAACTGTTCAATAGTTTGTGTGACCGTACTCAGTAAAATTGCATTTTCACTTGTTGGCTGTACTTCAACAGAGCAGCCTACAACATCAGAGTTAGGATTTTCAATTGCATAGTCAGTAATTGGACCTAAAGCATTTTTCAGTTTCAGAGGTGAATTCAAGTAGTCAGGGTCTGTAAATTGCAAGACTGTAGCTGTACAACCTACTGGATCCTCTACAGAATTATGAACACTGGTAGCTTCCACGCTCTGGACTGCTGCTGCCATTAAAACAGGATTAGGTTGATGTATATGCTGCTTAGAGGAATTATCAAGAATGACACTGTCTGCCTGCAAGTCTTCTCCATTTTGAAGTTGCAGTGTTTGAATTTGTAAAGGTTTACTCAATGCCGTTGAGCAAACTACTTCTACTTTTTCATCTACGTTTTCTGCAACTACAGGATTTTTCTTTGGTGTACAAGGTTCAAGTGCTACAGATGCTTCCTCTGACACTACATTCGTATTTGTTTCTTCCAGGTCTTCTCTCTTTATCTCTTGTGGGCTATTCTGAGAAGAATCTTTTTCCTGGAGGAAAAAAAAAACAAATCCCGAAACAACCACTGTGTAACTAGGAAATCATTTGAACATAAAAAAAATTGGGCATATCTCATTCTATAGCATGGTACTGCCTAAGAAGTAATTTAGACGAGCACTGTTTAAAAATTACACCAGAGGCCTGAAAATTCATTTAAGTGTCTTCCATAACTTTGCTTCAGGTCCTAAATGTTAAAATACTATTTTAAAGCTCTAAAGGCAATAATACTTTTTTTTTTCTTTTCCAAACTCTAGTGAACTTTACTGATTTACACAAGTCATCATAATTTTAAAAGCACTTGAAGAGAAGTGGCTACACAAATCTGCCTGACAAAGACTGGCTAGCATCTCCTATTACCACCTGAAACATTGTATTAAATATATGTATATTAAATGTACACAGTACAAGATTTTTGCATTAAAGATGCAATAAAGTTGTTTTAGAAAGATATAGCAAATTTTTAGTCATGTGGTCTACCCCAAAGAGAATTTAACAACAACAAAAAAAATTATCAACACAGGCTTGCAGAACAGCGAAACTTATTCATGCACAATCACACAGGCCGATTTTTAAACAAGCAATTCAGTTCTGACAACTAAACTTCGCAATCCATAAAAATGGAGAACTTTTGTTTGGATGGATAGGAATCTTAGCAGAAAGATAATATTTTGACAGGACTTTAAACAGAAGTTTTTACTGAAAGAGGGACAATTTGAAGCTTATCCTTTTTTAGCCACCTTCTTTTCCCCTCCTCCACATAAACTACATCACCACATGACATGACAGGGAAGTCTGCTGCCTCCCTGGGGGCCAGGTTAGGGATATCACTAGGAAACTCCCTAGTCTGGTACGGCCCTCTGATTATTACCCCCTATTGGTGATACAGGTTGGCAGTGATGAGGTTGCAGAGAGAAGTCCAAAGGCGATCAAAAGGGACTTCAGGGCGCTGGGGAGGTTGGCTGAAGAATCAGGAGTGCAGGTAGTGTTTTCCTCAATCCCGTCAGTGGCAGGGAAGGATACTGAAAGGACAAGGAAAACTCACCTGATGAACATGTGGCTCCGACACTGGTGCCGTCGGTGGAACTTTGGGTTTTTTGATCATGGGGAGGTTTACACGGCACCGGGCCTGCTGGCGACGGAGGGAGTACAGCTATCGCAAAGGGGGAAAAGGATTCTTGCCTGTGAGTTGGCGGGGCTCATCGAGAGGGCTTTAAACTAGGCTCGAAGGGGGAAGAGGATATAACNTAGTTGTGATGACAAAGTCAAGTGCTTGTGGGTAAGGATGAGGGGGAAGGCCAAGGAGGCAGATATCCTGCTGGGAGTCTGTAATAGACCACCCAACGAGGATGAAGAGGCGGATGAAGCATTCTATAAGCAGCTGGCAGAAGTCTCTCAGTCGCCGGCCCTTGTTC
>WAAD01003505.1:2756-17462 GCA_013389945.1 Fregata magnificens | reverse complement strand
GAAATACAGGTACCTTAATGATGAGATATATGTATATCTCCTCACTGTGGAGTGAATATTTTCTATGCGTTTTTGTTGTTCATCAGGCAAAGGCAAAACCACATCTCAAGGTTAGAATCTGAATCTGAATAGATTTGGACTGGAACAAACCCACATGTTTTTCCCAGTGAGGCTAATTATACATTTGAATGTCTTAGCTAGGAGTGGGATGGCTTTCTATTGATGAAATTTGACCTGTGGTTCAACCAGAATTATGGGCTTAACATGACTATCGCTGGATGAGCTGTGTTGTTCAGATTAGATTGGATTATTACTTGTGCTGGCTTTGATTTTAAGTTTTCAATCTAATCAAACTTCTGGTTTGGCTTTTGCACACTTAAAGATGTACAAATGTATGAGTAAGTATGTGTGTATGTGTGTGAAATAAAACAGCTTTGTAAATTGTCTCCTACTACATTTCAGTGCAAATCATTGTATTTAGAAGATTAATAACTTTCTAAATAAAAGTTAAATGTGAGCTGGATTCACACCACAACTAAGAATTTACTTTTTCCATTGCTTGGGGATGTGCCTATACCTGTTTTTTTGTGGGTTTTTTTTGTTTTGTTTTGTTTTCAAAAAAAGTGGCTAGAAGTTAGATCACAATTCATCAAGACATTTTAACAGTTGCCATGGATGCTTATGTATAAAGCAGTGGAAGTATTTCGTTGGAAATCCTCATATATTTGAATTAATCCCTTCAAAAGGAGAACTAGAAATGCAAGACACAATTTCCATCTCAACCACTGATTCAGTCAGTGACCTTGAATAATCATTTTGTGTCTGCTTTATAATAGTGTTTCACATAGAATGATATGGTGGGGTTTAGTTAATCTTCATGTCTGAGCTGAAAGTACTTTTTAAACTGACAATTAGAAGGAAGAACGGAAATCATAGCAACTCATTGTGTGGTACACATGGCTGTATTCAGAAAATATATGCAGACATTCCTCTTCAAATTTGGACTTGGTAGCTTTTATTGTGTTACAACAAAAGCCATCAGCTAAAGGAAATACGTGCATAACGGGGAAGATGTATGATTCATTTCTTATTATTTTCCATTTGATTTGCCATGTTAGGAGGAAAGTATAGTAAGACATTCAATCCAAACAACAAAACAGATTAGTAGTGCTGAGATTTGTGTCTGACTCACATCATGCCTGCAATTGATTATTCTGTGAAGTATAATAAATGAAATGTGGGATTTAATAATTTAAAATGGTTACTTTGCTGCATCCTTTAATACTGTAAATTTCACTGCCAAGGGTTGGTTTGGTTTTATAGATACTGTTACATATAATACAATACGCTCTCACTTTCTTGTTCCCTCTAGTGAATGAGAGTTTGGGGGTTTTATTGTATACAACAAATGTATAATGGTGATAATGGTCACTGTATGGACTTCTGATTATTTAAGTATATTTTCTTATATAATTGAATGCAGTGCAGATGCAATGCAAGGCAAATTTCCTACACTTGATTAAGTTCTATGTATCTACAAGTTCAAATCTTAGTAAGCACTTACATTTTGTTACTTGTCTAATAAAGTACTGGGTTGCTAGATGCTATCCCTTACTGGTTTTCTCCAAGGTGACATTGGAAATACAAGAAATACTAAGAAAGTTTTTGCAGGTGTAAACTGAAGAACCATTTGCTTTCTCCTTATAGTTTTCAATCAGTAACAATTATTGTGGTGTTGAAGGGAAATTTATGGTTGAAAAACTTCTAATGAGATTGAACCAGTAAATTAATTTTTAGGATTAATAATGAAACTCCCCTGACAATCTTTCATAACATTCTAATATTTTTAAAAATAATAGTAATAAAAATATGCTTGTGGTCATGCTCACCTTACTAAGACTACAGTTGATCCCAGAATGATGACGTGAGCTCTCTTGTTCCCTCTCTGTGTAATTTAACGTTAATCTTAATCCAGTAGAGCATAATAACATAACTGACAGACACATTCTAACATGAAAAATGTACAAATACTTTTAATTTTGTAAAGTCATAGTCACAAACATAGCGTTACCTTCTTAGATTGCGTAGTAGGCTGCTTTTATATATTAAATGATGAGATATTTAAAGATATGTGGATCTAGATTCTGTTGTCTTTACTGCAGTTAATTTATGATTTATTTCACAAATAGTCCATTGAATGTAAGACCAATTTTATAATTATCATTTGTAGAGAGACTATTCACTGTAAGCTGTTAAAAAGTTTTCCCTGTTTTACCATAGTAGCACTTCATAGTATAAATACGTATCAGCTGATGTCTTTTCTTGCCTGTGCTGCATTTGTTTGTACATTTTTCTTTGTGTTTTGCATACAGTATATAAACGATGAATCTTTATTGTCTTATATCACAGCCAGTCGCTTCCCATCTTAGGTACACTGTGTTGTAAGCTTACTTTTTTTTTTCTCATACAAACAAAGGACCATTCATTCAAATCTATTAATCCTTGTTTTCATGTTCCTGATGTAAAATTGCTTTAGCTCTAAAAGTATTTTCTTCTTCATGTCAGTTACTTTGTAATTCCTTGGCATGCAAGAAGCTTCAATAAGTTTTGGCCCATCAGATGATGTGACTTAGTACACTTGTTTGCAGTGCCCTTAGTGCAACCTTCAAGTTAAGAAGTGAAAGAATACAATAAACAATTGGAAACTACTAAAAGAGCAGCCTAGAATGTAGAGGCTGGAAAATTGTCCTGTTAAATTAGGGGGTTTAATATCTTTGAAATAGCGTACAGATATATTTAAAATAATTTTCTGTCTTTACAAATCATTTACAGTATGAATGTGAGGGTTATTATAAAACTTACGTAACACAATTTTGAGGAGGAACATTCCTAGTTTTCCTCTGTTTGAAGTGGAAAATCACAGTTGTGTTTCACCTTTGCATGCCTTTTTCCCTTTATAAAGCCAGATTTTATTGTCACAGATTGCAACTACATGCTGTGCCTGATATTTAAAAACTGGCATGTTTACCTTTATAGTGACATTTGGAGCACTCACATTAAATGTGTGAAATACCACACACACGCTAGATTTCAGGAATGGGGGTGGTAAATTCTTATTTTCTTTGCAGTCATACTACAGATGGCTTCACTGAAGGTAGCAATATAAATTTAATTGAAATGTAGGCCCACTAGGCGTCCTCCATCCTGAGAATTTTGAATTCAGGTTGAAAACAGAAAACGTAACTACAGCTCTTTGGGGCAGATTGTGCATCCTGAAATCTGTGTTTTGAAGGATTGCTCAACTTATGTGAGTAGGAAAAGACCTTAAACGTACCTCTTGCACTTTCCGTTGTTTGAAGTTTCCTGGCATGATAGAGGTTTGTGTGGGTCAGGTGGATTGATCTGACCCACACAGGTAAAAGGACTTGACCCCTCAAGTAGGAGAACTGTAAGGTGGGTCTCATGTTCCATTCCCACAGAATTATGTGTCATGATTAATACAACCTCATTTTGTGTAGATTTTTCTGACAATATCATTTGTGAGGAAATAGTATATAGGTAAGTTTTCCAACAGTTCCACTAAAAAATACCTGTATGTGGTAGGCACAGAACTGCTACAGCAATAGAGGTGCTATGGGAGAAACCTCCAGCTTGCTGTAACTCCACTGGGAAGCTTATGACTGGCAGAGACTTCTTCCAAATGGGACACATTCAGCATGTCAATAGAATGATGAAATGAAATATCTATGAGAAAGCACTTGCAAAACTTGCTTCTAAACAAAAATACCTCCTGCTGTCATTACCAAAGAGGGAACAATTTTCTTCATTGGTTTGAATCCATATTGCACAAGCGCATGTCAGTAAAACTAAAAAGAAAACTATGTTAATCTAGGCTATGGTGTATGAATCAGTCTAAAGGCTGAAAGTGTTAGTTCTGACTACAAATGACCATTGAAAAAGCCCATGACATTTCCACTTGGGGTGGCCATGAGATTCTCATCAGGTGTCAGACTGAATGAGCGCAACTTTCTGGAGTTACTCATAGAGCCGAAAATAGAAAGAGCATCTTTCTCAACACTAATATCAACTTTGAATAGAGCTTAAGAGCTGTCAAAGTGTGCCCCAACAGTTCTTGCATTTCTGAGTGTGTGATAGACTTGTAACACAGGATATAACATATAGTAATGAAATTAAGGGTTGAAGTGAGCAAAATTCTGGTTTATATCTGAATGGCATGTAGCGTAGTTTGATAGATAAAAATTAAGCCAGTTTTTAAGCTTTCTGGATTGTAGATTGTTCTCTGGCCTTCTCTGCATCAGCTTTCTGTGATCTTTAGACAAGCAGACACTAAGATATTTCTCGCTGCTCCTGATAGTCCCCCCCTGTGCTGTGAATTTTCTTGGAATGATGGTACAGGAAATCCCATGTAGAAGAAATCTCCGGCTAGCTGGTTAAACTGGCTCCCTGGCTCCTTCCCTAATTGCCTCTGTCTTAAGACTGTGTCATCTTCCAGCTGTTAATTTTAATTTATTGTATGTACTGTGACATGCACAACTGGTAAAGCTAAAATATTCTGAATGAAACTTGGGTCAGTATTTAAAAACTCCACAATCCATTCCTTTTTCTTTCAAAGTAAAAGTGGTAACTATGTTATTAGAGTGCTCACTGAAGAAATATCTTATTCCTAAGGCAAATTATCTAATTTTTACCTCTTTCTTAGCTCCATTTATTAATGAAGGGCTTGCAGCGTAGAGACTGTCCCAGGTTCTCGGTTCCTAACATAGATTAATGCCTCTACATTAATGAATTTAAATATTCCATATCAGCAGTCTTCCTCCAGTGACACTGATTATCCAAATATGCTTCCGTAATAGTCAAGTTGCACAATACTAAGCTATTTAAGGTCATAAGTGTGTAAATCCATGCAATAACATTTTTTTTTCCCTTTTTTTTTTTTCAGTATGGTATTAGGCACACGTTTTTCCCCATAAACCTAAATTTTGAACCACAGTTACCTGATGGTGTGTGAAGAACTCTTCCCCAACTAGGAATCAGAGTATAGTGAATTTTAGGATACTCTTTTTCAAAAATGTCTATATATTGTCATTTGAGCAATCTTCTTCTAAGCTGACGTATGACTACCATGTGCCCATGCCCTGACAATGCTGTTAGATTACAGCAGTCTGTCACAGCCTTTCCCACGCTGTCTTTCATTGACCCCTTTACCTTTAGACTATATAACATCACCTCTAAGGTTTTTCTTAAAGGCTTCAATAAGGAAGTCATATCCATTATATTTCTTGTCCCTTTTTCGCCTACTTTTCCCTGCGACCAACGCATCCCCTGTGCTGTTCTATATATGTGCACAAGTTTGCTGGACAAGATTGCTGCACACTTAGGAGGTGCAGCAGAAAGTGCAGTGGGGCAGAGGAGGGTTTCTTTTAAAAAGAAGGTCTGCATGCAGAAGAGCCTTTTCATGCATGTGTCCACAGACACAGTCATGTGTTGATACCAAGTTTCTCTTTAGGCTGCTGTTTCATTATGAGTCCGTCTGGGTCACCATGTGACATTTCTATCTATTATGCAACATAAAAAGGCACTTGGTGGTGTTGAGAACTGCAGAAGGCTAATGAAAGTTTTAATACAGCTTTGTTGAAAAGTAACCTTATTGGTCATGTTAGGATCATGCATATCTGTTACATAAAACGCAAGTGGCAGCTTGTTTCCTTCAAGTTTGGCATGGAGGGGGCTATTTGGTACTTCTATTTTTGTTGATCTTCAATTCCAAACCACTACATTAATAGTGTTTGATTCAGGGTATCACATAGAGGTTGATGTTGCAGATGGCATAAAATAATTAATCAAGGCAACAAGGATAGGATATCACAATATAGAAAGCACATTATGTTTGGTTTGGGATGAAAGCAAGAGAATCAGACTGCATTTTACTTATTTATACAAACAAAATGGTACATATGGTATAACTGGTTGAGGTTAGATATCAGAAGGTTGGTCACGTCTCAGTCTTCCCATGCATTAACTGTGCATTCATTCTTATGAATTTGGGATTGCAGTGAAATGCCATGAGAGTTGATTGTATTCTTCTGTAGTTCAAGAATTGGAGGAATGTAACTTTCTGCCATGAGCAGTTTAATACCTAGGCCATGCCTGATGATGTTTATGTAACCTCTTTTTTAAAGTATGCAATTCCACAGCCTCCTTAAGTATCTACATTTTTCTGTTTCAACACCTACCTGTTTACAGAACCACAGATTCACAGAATGGTTGGGGTTGGAAGGGACCTCTGAAGATCATCTTGTCCAACCCCCCTGCTTGAGCAGGTTCACCTAGAGCAGGGTGCACGGGACTGCGTCCAGGCGGGTTTTGAATATTTCCAGAGAAGGAGATTCCACAACCTCTCTGGGCAGCCTGTTCCAGTGCTCTGTCACCCTCACAGTGAAGAAGCTTTTTCTCATGTTCAGGTGGAACTTCCTGTGTTCCCATTTGTGCCCATTGCCCCCTGTCCTGTCGTTGGGCACCACTGAGAAGAGTCTGGCCCCATCCTCTTGACACCCACCCTTCAGATATTTATAAGCAGTGATAAGATCCCCCTGCAGTCTTCTCTTCTCCAGGCTGAACAAACCCAGGTCTCATCCTTTCCTCATAAGAGAGGTGCTCCGGTCCCCGGATCATCTTTGTGGCTCTCCGCTGGACTTGCTCCAGCAGTTCCCTGTCCTTCTTGAACTGGGGAGCCCAGACCGGACACAGTACTCCAGATGTGGCCTCACCAGGGCGGAGTAGAGGGGGAGGATAACCTCCCTCGACCTGCTGGCCACACTCCTTCTGATGCACGCCAGGATCTCGTTGGCCTTCTTGGCCACAAGGGCACAGTGCTGGCTCATGATCAACGTGCTGTCTGCTAGCAGTCCCAGGTCCTTCTCAGTAGTGCTACTTTCCAGCAGGTCAAGAAAGCTTTCCCTAAAATTCCTTAAGGCAAAATAAGCTTAGAGGTTTGGGTTTTTTTTTTTTTTTTTCATTTTACATTCATTACAGAGAGCAATTAATTTTCATCATAATTTCCTCTTACATTTTAGGAAACCATTTTTATGTTGTCACCCTCATCCAACTTTTCTTTTATATGTTTGTCTTTTCAACTAAACAAACTAATTTCTTTCAAATTCTCCTAAGTTATATCTTAAATCCTTTTCATTCTTTGTTCTCTCCCCTGTTGTGTATAATAGCATGTTATCTCTACCTTTCTTAAAACATGGTCTTGAACAGTTAGACAATCTTAAGTGGAGTCAGGAGAACAGAGTATTTTCTGTGGCTTTTTTTTTCATGCAGCACTTAGGTAAATACGTCATAGTATATAACTTACCTTTTTGCAACTGCATTATACTATTGAACCATATTTGGGTTTTTCTCACTTTTCTCTCAATCTTTTTTCCCTAACTGCTGCTTTTTACAGGTAGTCTTCAATTTCAGGTTCTGTGTTTGATTTCCTAAGTATTTTCAATCTTACATTGTATTAGGCAGTTTTTTTCTTGTATGTTTAATGTATTCCTCTTCATGAATTGCCAGCTTTCTTGTAATCCTTTATTCTTTAGGTTATCTTCCCACGATACTCAACAAGCTAGTTGTCTGAGTTTGTTGAAGTCTGTCTCTTTGAAATGTTATCCTTGTTTTACTGCTGCCATACCTTCCTTTCCTCATAACAAAAATCACTTCTTGATCTTTCACTCCAATGATCTTCTTTCTTCTGGATTTTCAGTTAATTCCTCCTTAAAATTCAGAAATAAATCTAACTGTTCTTAGCATCTTTTAGAATAAGAAATTTTCCTAACCCACTACAAGATATTCAGGAATTGTGTCTCCCATCATATTGTTTTATCTGCATGAACCTATATAATTAAAGTTATAAAAAATTTTTGTATGCTTCCAGTGTTTATTGAAGGAAGTGGCACAAGTAAATCTCAAAGAACTGACTGTAATGAGTGCAGCTGTAGACAGAGAAGATATAAGTTGTTCTGCTATAAGTGCCACGTAAGAGACTCACAAATCCCATTCATTTAAAAACATAAGAGTGGAGAAACCTTAAAAGTTAAGATTTGGTTTCTGCAGATAGAGAAGCAAAACTGGACACAAGAAAAAAAATTAATATCATTATGAAGATTAAGAGATACTTTTCTATAAAATTACCTATTATATAGTCATGATTCTGACGTTTGTGTATTCACTGAGCACAGAGTTTTCCAAAGGTTAACTTTACAACATTGGTAGAAAGGTGGAGCTTTCTGGGAAGAAACTGCAGAATTTGTCCACTTAATAGAATAAGTAATGTAAGGCAGTACAACTGACTATATTTTTAAAAAGAATCAACTATTATTAAGTAACTCTAAAACTTGATAGAAATCTTAGTTTCTAAACGCTGCTTAGGCCAACTGGTAGATGGATGTTGAGCATTAGCTGAGCATTAGTCCATTAGTAGATGGAATGTTTCAGATGGGATGGGACACCTTTGAATGAAAAGATTTGCTCATGCACTGGTGGAAAAAACAGACAGAAATATATAGGAGACTTTATACTGGGGCTCAAAGGAAGAAGTTACAGAATGGGAATCTCTGTAGTAGGCAATAGAATAAGGGAACAGCTGAAACAAACAGATGGTAGCACAAGATGTATGCGTGAGGCAGCCTAAACAGATGACAGGTTAAGAAGGAAATGAAAATTTCAAGAAACAAAGTTACAGTCCATTCAGATAACAAGTAATATGTGTTTGTATATTCAAGAAGCATAACAGAGGAGAGGGATATGAAATGGGAAATGAGAAAGCATAAGTGTAGGTGTACTGTAAACTTCACTGAAGCAAGTAGAAACCCTGTGCAACTTAAATGTAAAGTATTAGAGATTGCTGCAGACATTGTAAGGAAGGGTTGCTTTTTAGGAGAGAACATCAGTACCTGAGATGGGGGAGCACTGTTCAAGAAATCTTATCAAGAGTAAGAATTATTATATGTAATTAAGAAGGCCTTTTTATATAGCATTTTGCAAAAAATATTTCAGTTTTGACAAAAAGCAAGAAAAAAATGTATCTTTCAAGTAAGGGATGAGTATTTTGGCGAGAAACAAACAGAAAAGACCTCAGCCTCTACTAAGAAAGTGACTTGGATTCAAAATCCTGATTAGTCCCAAAGAAAAGGCTAAAACTGCTCTGTCATATCTCCAGGAAATCATAGTCACATTCTTTAATCTTTTGCACTGTACAGGATAGAATTTAATATACAGAATTTAATGTGCTATACAGAATAGAATGTCTGATAGAAGAATGGGAAACTGACTTTGCAATCTTGTACTTGTGTGGTTATGGAAAATAACATTCAAGTATGAGCTTTTAATTATTTTCTCTTGAAGTTTTCACAAACATTTTTATAGGTCTTATTCCTAAAATATAGAGGGAAAAAAACCGAAATTAAAAAAAAAAAAATCTGGGTTTTTTTTTTTTCAGAACAAAGTGAGCCCCCATATGCAGTCTTTGAATTCTTAGCCTATTATGTGTCTCCATTCCTCTGTTTCTATATTCAGCTTCTATTGGAAGTCAGTAATTTTAATCAAAGTCACATTGATGTTAGCCTTGTAACAAATTCAAAATTATATATTCAGTGTTTGCTGAGGCTTAGGTGGGAATTCTGTGCTTCATAATCTCATTATTAGTCATGTGCAAAAGATGACATTTAATACATACTGACAAAAGAACCTGGAGTGCAAGCTGCAAATGTATTTTTTAATAATTCTGACTTTATTTAAATGGATCTTTTTCACAAGAAAGAATTTGGTTTATTTACAAATGATTTTATGAAGCCATCTGTTTGCAGGCGATGAATCGTATAATGCAGACGGTCCATATTGTATTCTTGGTCCTACATGTTGACAGGAGAAACAACAATAACCTCAATGCTTTCTTTTGCAAACTTAGTCTGTAGATGCTACTTTATTTGAAAACAAAAACAGAGACAAAACCAAAACCCTCTAAGGCAATATTTTGTCTATAATAAATTTCTCTGTAAGAGGCATATTTATAAATAAGGCTGAAGACCTTTTTTCTTTTTTTCAATAAAAAGACAGACTTTGTGAGAGATGATTAAAATTCACTTATCTCACACCATAGACCAAAAAATGGCTTATATCTTGTCAGCTAAAGTGTGATTGAACTACAATACATTGTCTCTGCTCTTCTCTTTCAGTCATAGTGAATGCAAAATTTACATCTAGATTTACTAAGAACACTCTGTTACAAACTGTTAAACACACCAGCACTATAGACAACCCCCAAGGTTGTTTTACCTGTAGATTGCATGTAGGATCAGTTCTATTTTTTTTTTTTTCCTGAAAATTTAGTTTATTTAGCTGATTACAAAAGAGATGAAAATGCATATCATTCAGTATAGGAGTGAACTGTGTCATGATTAATTTTATTATTATTAAACCATCCATAGGCTAGATGCTATCTGTAAATCTGTATATATGCAATGGTCCTCATAGACAATCCTGAGATTTCAGATGCAATTTGGCAAGAAGTGTAATGTGCAAGCATGCACAGTGATTGCATTAATTGGTAACTGTGAAGGACATTCTCTATTACACGACTGTGCATAAGACTCAGTCTTTCAGCCATGCTAGGACATTTGCCAGTTGCTGACAGCAGGCATCGTCAGTACCTGCTTGTGTCAGTAGTGGAACGTCTTACCTGCAAGCAGAGACAAGGTCAGGTTGCCCTGAGCACAGTCCTGTATGGCAGTGCTGAGTTTCCATTGTTATACAGTAGGGTTGGTTTTTTCCCCCAAAAAAAGGAAGGGAACCAAACTTGAACCATTTTCATTCCTCAGTCTCCCTCTTCTAAGGTGATCTGAAGATACTGTTCTGTTCCCAGGTCAATCTCCAAGAAGCAGCATGTGAACGTGGATGAAAGTCCCTTCACCTGTTTAGTTAGCGTACCCTTTTTCAAGCTCACTAAATCATTTTCACTTGGAACGTTCATGTTCCTGTGGAGATCAGGCCATTGTAAAATTAGACATGAACTTTGTATAACTGATAATTCTAGAGAGGAAGATTTCCTGTAAATGGGTTCTGCTGGAAATGAGAATTTCCGATGGCCCTTCCCTTTCCCCGGGTCCTTTTCCCCCTTCCAATACAACTGTTTGGCATTTGCAACTGTTTAGTTTCAGTCAGTGTTTTCCATGCTGTACAAAAACTGGAATAATGGGAGTAAAAAATGGAGGGGCAGTTATGCAAAGGGGATAGTTAATATACTATTTTCAAACAAAGACTATTTGCATGAAAAAAAAAAGGCAGAGTACCTGATTAAAATCAGTGTTTGAAATATTCAATGGAATATTAAATATTCCTTTAAATCCTTAGCTGGTATTTGTAATATTTCTTCCCCAGGGCTTATAAGCCCCCCCCCCAAAAAAAGGGAAAAAAAATAAAGAAAGCTTAGTGTCACAATATGAACAGTAAATATCTCTCTAATTAATCTGGTCCTTTCCAGCTGCTCAGCTGCCTCCAAATGTTGTTTTGACTGTCAAAGAAACGCCTAAAATATTTCTAATCCAGAGTACAGAGGGAATTACTTTGTCAACTCCTTTGTCTGGTTCCTGATATGGGACACCAAATTTACAAGGAACTCTCTCTCTCAAAAAAAAGACTTTTTCTTCAGGCAATGCTAAATGTTGAGTGTCAGGGAGAAGTAGCTTAGGGAAAAGGCAGAATTTAATTGTTTTTCATTTCAACAAAGAAACTTTCTTATTAATATAAGCAAGGAAGGAAACAGATCAACTGAGTAAATAGAACCTGGGTAGTCAAAGTAAAACATTCAACAGCTGAATTGTTAAAAAGATGATAGTGTAATTTCTTCATCTGAAGACTGGGAGACAGGATGAGTGGCTAGAAAATCCCCTGATCCAAACTGAGTGGTTTACATTTATTTCCAAGGTGATGTGGGGTGGTCTGGTGAGGATGGCACTTTTGGTGGAAAACACACGAGAAGCAACCAGCGTGTTGGCATCCTTTGAGCCAGAGCTACAGCCACAAATCTGCATCACAGAAGACTACTTGAGGACTATTTGGGGATTTTCTAGATAAAATCCGTCTCTGCCTTTCAGCAAGATGAGTTAAGCATACAGCAACTGCATTACACTCTATGGAGACATCATATTAATCTAAATGTCTTAAGGCATCATTTATATTAGCAAATTACATGGGGCCAAGACATGGGCTTGAACACTGCCCTGCAATCATTTATAGGTTTTAACTGTTAGTTGAACCTGGGAGGTTTTCAGCCTCTGCCAACTGGCGCATTACTGGACAAGGTGCTGGGACTACTCCCAGGGCAGCAAGGAAAGGGGAAGAGGGAAGGAGCAATGGTTTAGCTCCTATGCATGTATGTGGGCTCTGCTGCCACAGTTGCTCTTGAGGCTGGAGAGTTGGTCAAGGCCCAATTTTTGCTATGGTAGACACAGCCAGATTAACTCTCAAACTTAAATTCAAGCACATCATTGTGAAGTCCTGNTTCATCAATCTAATTATATTCAATTTAGCAGAGGTAGATTAGTAGGTATCAGCAGGGTATTTATACCTTCATACCTTCAGCTGTATGGCAGAAGAGGAAGGGGCACCACGTGCTAGCCCTTTAGTGGGTGAGGAATGAGTTGCTGTAGTTCCACAAGATGGCACTAAGAAGATGTAGAACAGTGTAACTGAATGAGTATTTTTTTAGTTCTGTGAGAGTGTTAATTCTGAAATTTTTCAATATGTTACCCATAATGGTGTTTTCAATGTCTGCACTAGAAAATATCCCTATTTTCATGCACATATGTTTTCTTTGTGAAGAAACAAAGCAAGTTGAATGAAACCACTTTTTTCATTTTATAAACACTTTGCAGTTCTCAAAACACATTTCGGAGATTCACGGTATTCACCTTAAAGACTTCTCCAGTGAACGTGCAGCTTTCATTGTATGCATATGTTATGAAGACTTCAGGTATAATCCTCAGTTCCTTTTTGTAGAGTAATTGCATATAATTACACCACACATCAGCGTTCTTGGATCTATTTTCCCAATATATTAAGACCGTTAAATGGTTTTTGGGCCCATATTATCAGTATAGAATCATATCCAAAGCAAGTGAGATTCTCCAATAATCTCCTAATACGTAACAAACTTAATTTTTCTTTTTATTTTAAGATAGAAGAAGGATTAACATTAGATTGTAATGTGAGCTAATTTTTAGAGTGTCATTATTTCTTTTCTTTATTAGGCTATAATTACACAGACTATAATTAGACTATGAATTCATAAGTTAGCATTGCAGCTTGAAGTTTGAGGTTGAATTGTAGTGAATGAAAGATATTAACGATAAAGAAGACTGCAAATATACATGAAAAGTCTGGGAGAAATAATTCACTGTGGGTAAATGTCTAGAAAAGTAGTTCCAAAGACCTGGTCTATTAGTCTTTAAACATGTGCCTCAATTACAGCATTTTTCCATTGATGTCAAGGGGATTACTTGCATAGCTAAATGCCTTGCTGAATCAGAGCATAGAGGGTCAATTATGGAAAGACTTGAGTCAGTGTTTTATCAAATGTATTCATGCTTTCTTCATGTCTATAAATGTAAAGATGTCCAGACTGCAATTACCGTTGCATCTAAATATTTGAGAGATAAATTCTTATTGTTTCCCATGTGGGTTTTGCTCCCCAATTACCCCAAGTCTACACATATTTTTGGAGAGTACCCAAAGCAAGAGGCAGATCCTAAAGCAGTCATAAGTATCAAAACTGCAACTTGATACATTTCTGTTGATGTATCATGCCATTCTTGGTATTTACTAACTTGACATAAAACTGTGAATTCTGCATTTTAAGTTCTAGACCTTTAAAACTTCACATCCTTAGCACCTGACTAGGTTTCATACCTTGCTGCTCAAGTCATCTCTGTGTTTTGCACAATTGCTGTTAAGGGCAAAATGTGTAGGCAGTATGAGAGACACAAACAAAAGCCTAAATCTCCAACTTCTGAACTTTCTTGAGCCTGGTATTCAGAGCAGCGGAAGTTATGAATTTGCTCAAACTGAGAAACATGAACTCAGACCTCTTTTGTCTGAATGCTGAACTCTCATTTAAAAGATTAGAGGCACCACTGTCACAGTCATCTTGAAACGAGTGAGCCCTGCTCAGTCTATCATGAGAAAACCAGCTTTACTCTTATGTGTGAATCACACAGCTGTATCCGTACTAATAAAGGATCCAAGGCCAGGGTGCAGGCTGGAGAAATGTCCACAATTATCTGTACCGTTTAATTGTTAACAGACTCAACGGTATGGTTCTTGACCTGTGGCAATCAACTCTTTTGAACAATGTCTGGGTTCAGTTCAGGGGGTAGCATGAGCCAGGGCCTGTTCCCAAAAGGCGTTATAATGAGATCACCCGATATGGGGGTGGGACAGGAAGGGAGGAAAGCAACATAATTTAGCTGTAGAGATGTGAGCCATGCCTGAGAAAGAAAATGGGTTATGTCTCATTTTATTTACTGCATAAACATAGCCTAAGGAACCCTAAAACTTCCCTCTAGCACATCATTGTGAGTCTTACCCCTGCTGTTAAACACAGAACTTTTATTTGTCTTCTCCCTGTACTTCCTATGAGAACAA
>WAAD01003504.1:0-18585 GCA_013389945.1 Fregata magnificens | reverse complement strand
TATTCCTGCTGAGTGCTAACAGCAGAGAAGGCTAAGCACGATTCATTGCATCTTCCCAGTCATATAGGAATTTCCAAATTGCAGACACCCAATTAGTATCTTAAAACCTCTGATGTATTTACTGCAGATACTGTAATCTTGGCACAGCTTTGAATACCACTGTACTGTCAGCAGTGAAGCTTGTTGTCTGCAGACTCCAAATGTACAATAATATTTTGAGGCATAGTAAAATGTTGTGACCACTTTCTGAAGGTTTCTGTTGGTCTGTAGGTCCAAGACTTCACTGGACAACAAGCAACGCTCTATTGTTGTTCAAATCATGGAGGAAAATTATTTGGCTTCTTGATCAGTGCTTTGTAAGAAGGAATCTTCTTGAAAATACTATGTCTGTTTAAACAGGAAATGGCAGAATCAAATCCTAAAAGTCTGAGCTCCTTGAGCAGTTGCTGTCTAAAGTACCTACCATAATGACATGACTGACTTTGGGATTTATGACTTCTGCTACTACACAAATTAAAAGGAAATAGCTTTTATAAATCTGTAAGAAGAATGTTGGCATGGCACATTTGAGACAAAAATTTGGCTGAAAATATGAATCTTGCATTAGTTTCATAGATCTAACTCCCAAGGTGACAAATGTCAAAAATGAAGATTGCACACTGAAATCATCTAGCCTCCAGCCACAGAACCTGCACACAAACAATATTAGGACTCTCCCACCTGATGCCAGCCACTGCATTGAGACAGGCAATGCTTTCTAATGTCACATAGAAAAAACACATTTAGGTAAAATTGGCTACTAGTTTATGTGGAAAATAAATACTCTTTGACTTATAGGAGGATGCATCAAACCAGTAAGCAGGGGATAAAGATGTTCCACCTGATATTTTTTAGTCTGCAACAGTGGTATATTCTGCATAATTAACTCACCCCAGTTATCTCCAAAGGAAAATCTGCCAAACCCATGTGCTTACCGAAATCATCTGTAGTTCCTATGCAACATTTCTCCAGGAACTGGAATGTGAAATCAGGATTTTTGTTTCCCTGTATTCTACAGTTGAATAAAAACAAACAGGCTTGTACCCACATAAATAAATGTGCACTATGCAGCTGTAGATTTTGGTCAATAAAATGACTGAGTAACTCTTTCAGCTTGAGTGTGTAAGCCATGGCTACTGCCTTACTAGAAATGACTTCACAGCAGCACAGCAGAGAAATTTGGAAGTTGGACAGGATTTCACATTTACCTGTTTTTTAGTTCTTGGAGATTTCTCTAATTTTAATATTGAGGAGAAAGAAATAATAACATTGAGACCTTTCTTTCTATATATGAGAAATTAGTGTAATCTGTGATGACGAACCAAGCAGAGGATGTGCATTTCATATTTCACCAGAAGCTGAGAGGTATGACAGCTAAGAATTTTTTTTTAAATGTTGACAAACTTTTGTTGACAAGAGGGCAAGCTATATCTTCTGCATCACCAGAACTGGGAATTTATCAGTCAGCATCTTCTTTCCTTAAATAAGCAAAAATTCCATTAACTTCAAGACTGGTATTTTACCATTGTGTTTATAGAGGACAAAAGCAGCTAAGTCCCATTGGGCAATGTTACCTTAATCTATGTAGTGGAAAACAGCATTAATTATGAGCAATCAGAAATTTAATGCAATATGAAAAATAATGAGAAAAAATTGTTAACATCTTTACAGATTTATGCTGAGAGTATCCTTCAAGAATTTAGTTGTTATAATAATTCTGCCTCAGAAACTGTAGCAGACGTACCTGAAGATCCCCGAGAAGTTACATTTCTGTTCACAGATTTGTGGTGTCAGTTGGAAAAGGATACAATAAATTCTTCACATGAAAAGGATGATATGTTCTTCTTTTAAGTAAAAAATGAAATCCATTTTAATGGAGCAATTGCTACTGCACCTGTCTAATTACAATGACGCTTACATGACAGCAAAAACACACACAACAAAGCTGATTCTTTCATTGTGTCACTTTGAACCTGAATACCTAGATTAAAATCAATATCAATAAGAATACTTGGCCTTAGGATCCCAAGTACACGTTATTGTTAATGTTCATTAAGTAAGGAAGAAATGAGGTAAGTGAGGTAACTTGTATGAACATGTGAAATTATGAAAAAATCTCTGTCTGATCCTCACAAGTCTACCTTCCTATAGTCATTCAGTAGCTTTTAAAGAAAATGAACATTTATTTCAAACTCAAAAAGGAAAGGTTTGGAAACGGTTTATTCATGATCACACTGCTTCCTCTGGGAAATTCCTGCCTGAAGTAGTTCTGCCTGCAAAGTATTTATGTCCGTATATATGTTCCACTTTCTTACTACACAAGTGGAGCAAATAATTCAGCCATTCTTTAGATTATTAGGTCTTTTCTTTAGCATTTCTTTTCCTTTTATCTGTGGTAACATCCTGTTTTGTTATGATACTTTGTCAGTATTTCCATTATAAAGACCCTGCTTTTGGTGTGTTACGTTTTTAAAAATTTGCTTCGTTTAGGGAGAAGTCTTATTACACATAGCTCATGTCTTCAGTGAGCAGTTCACAGTCATCAGATGTTGCAAAAGCTCCAATACTTAAATTTTAGTTTTCTAAGTGACATGTAGGATTACTTGTCAAATTCAGAGCTCATATAATGCCACTGAATTCAATAGAGTTACACCTAGTATAAATATGGAACATTTGTTCCATCATTCAATAATAATATAGATGCCCTCTAAAAGTCTTGTTGTACCGTATCACTTTCTTTTGGGTCACAGATCTGAGGTGTCTAAATTTTTGTGTACTTCGCTCAAGATACCTTTGCCCTAATTCTCCAGAGGCACTGAAATCTGTAACTCCAGTCAGAATCCATGGGCTTTCAGTCCATCAGGGTCTTCAGCTGGATATTCCGTAACTGCTGCACTGAACACCTTATTACTGTTTTTTGAACATTTGGATCCTAACTTTCAGGTTTTGCTTGTGTTGCAAGTTTGTTGCAAGGGGATAGACACATAGTATAAGCAATATAAGGAATAAGAAAGGCAACTTGGAACAAGCAAACTATAAAATAATAGAAGCTCTGCTCAGGGAAAGAAATAACTATTAAATGTGCTCTTGCTCTGTGTCACAGACTAAACTGACACAGCATACACAAGGGAAAAAGCTATTTAGGTCACTTAGGAGATATTTATTTGCCTACAGCTGTAATTTCATTAGAATGCTAGAAGCTCCAATTGAAGGTTATGAAGTTAATCTATTATGGCAATTTGTTCTGAAGATAGAAACGACCTTAAAAATAATAGTTTACACTTACTTAGCAGTTTGCCTTGTTCCACCTCTTGAGAAAGCCTTTGTTTTAGCCTTTTAGTTAAAACAAATGAGAGAATGAAAATGATAGTACATGAATGAAATGAGAGGAAAAAACAACCAGTGGTTCCTCTGTGGCTATATCAAGCGGAGGGTGCATTAATCTAAAGCTGTTATTAGGTGACCATAGTTCCTCAGCCTCCTGATATCATTGAAGCAAACAATTAAATTGCTTAACTGTATTTTCTTCTCTTTCCAACACCTGGAACTGTACTTGAGCTTTGAATGCTTTTTCCATACTTCATTGGGACAGGTTTCCGATCTGTATAACAATCTTAGAGAGAAGGATTTGTACGTACGTTATGGCACTTATGAACTCAGAAGGAAACTTTTAAGCTGTCTTTGAAGCTTTTTACAAATATCTAAAAAACCAATGTACTGCAGTCACCTTCAAAGAGTAAAGCATTAATAAATCCCTAGATGTATAATTAGCTGTTATCGTGAGAGATGTAGTCAATTTGAGTATGGGAGGGTACGTTGTTTTCACTACAGTGGTCAGCAGGATTGCCCAGGAATTTCTGCTAGTTGCTTGTTTCTTTCAGTGTCTGAACAAAACAAGTGACACTAAAATGGAAGGTATTTATATGAAAGGTAACAATTTTCAGTTTAGGATATAAAGAATCTATGCCCTAGATAGGAAAATACATTTCAGTGTTCCTGTAAATAGGAAAATCTTTTTATTGCAATGAAATGTCTTGGGTAAATGGCAAGAACATCTCTCACTTTAAACGTATGGACAGAAGCAGGCCATTTTCTATTCTGTGATTCTTTTCATGTGCATTTCTGGTAGTGCAAATCATTGCCAAAGCAGCTGTACTTCTCAAAACGATTAATTTTGCCTTCGGGAACTTTCCACACAGGAACAAGGTAGAGTAGCTATTTCTTACAGTACTCCTCTCCATAACCTTATCACTGGAAATATTTTGAGACTGAACTGCTATCGCGCCATCGATCTTTCAACGGGATGCTGTAATAGTCTGTCACTGTCCCACAACTGCTCTAAACTAGAACGAGAAAGCTACCAGGGCTTTGGTCAGTACAGAAGCTTCCCCATAGGCAGAAGTAGCCTAATCCTTTGTTATTCATTCAAGTAAACCCAGAAAGAGAAATTTTTTCAACAAAAAATTTAGGCAATTAGAGCAAATGCCACAAGATATTTATATGCTAATTGTGGATGATATCTTTCTCATGTTCATGAATGTAAAGAAGCAGTGAACCACATGAAGATCTGGTTAAGTACATAGCTGGGCAAAACTGATGATGAAAAAAATGGTTCTATATACAGTGTTAAAGAGTTTGATAGATATCTCCCATTCCCCAAAGATCCTCTCAAAGCCATTAAACCCCTTTGAGAGAGAAAGTGGTTTCATTGACTTTGGTGTCATACTCTTCAGAACAACAGAATAAAGATAAACAAAACCATGAGACTTCTTTTCTTAAAAAAACCCTCCATCATAGAAATAGGAAACAAATTGTCAGAATTCTTTCTGATAAAGTTGCTGGGACTTCCCTTAAGAAAAAACTTTGGACAGATAGCAGCCTGGGTAGCTCCTACCAAGTAGAAGAATTTTAATAAATAATTCTTTCTCTCTAAGCTGCCCCCTGACTATCTGATCCAACCTAGATCAGGCTGGTTATACACAGCCACCAATGCCAGATTGATTCATGTCAGATCTGACCTTCCAATGGACCATCTGAAATAGGTGCATATTACCTCTACCTCTGAACTGAGCTGCTATGCTTTTGTGGGTCTTTCTGTCCTTGGTGTAGTGTGATTCTTCATATTTGACAAGGTGTTAAAGTCTGTTTTTCCCTGTGATCCATATTGTTTTATGTAACTTGCTGGGAAGAAGCACATCATCTGGTTTTATACATCTCAAACTGGGTGTTCTGGGCAGATGGGCATCCTGAAAGACAAAACCATGTCCTCATGATCAAAGACTGTGAATCTCTGCAAGAGTGCTGCTTATAAGAACTAGGAGTGCAGATGGATGAGCAAACAGCTGCAGCAAGGGTTAATATCATCTTTGTTCCTGCCACCTGCTATGCCAATTTAGAAATAACTCTGTAAACATACCTACAGAGCATAGGAGATTTCACTGAATATCTGAATGTAACACATTGCTGATGCTTTACTTACTCTTGATGGCTAAAAAAGGTCATATTATATTTTATGATCTAGCAGCTGAGTTGATGTAAGAAAGCACAAAATTTTGTGGTGTTCAGGCACCACCAAATTAGGTTCTGTTCTCACAGAAACTTCCTAAATTGTGAAACCACTGTTTTTATTAGGGCTGCCTCTGACCGACAACTGTATAACTGAAGGAGCAACCTCATTCTCTGATTCTATAGCTCAGGCCCAATACTGTATCCTGCAGGCAGGCTTGTTCCTTAGTTGATCTTAAGGTTTTATGGGAACAGACAACCTCTGCCACTGTGTGCAATGAATATAGAAATTGCCCAATCATCTCTTTATTAGCATGTACACAAATAAATTAGAGAGACTCAAAAAGCCTTAAAAATACCACTGCTAATGACATCATCAATACAGTGTTTTCTCCTACATATGCGCAGTAATGTTATGGGGAAGTCTGGGAAGCCAGATGCTCTGGATGTTCTGAGTTCTGCCTGATATGAATACCAGCAACCTGGATGTTCTGTTGGCCCAATGACAGGGTATCTGTTGTGCAAGAAAAAGGCTGCCAAAAGCACTTTTCCTGGTCTTAAACACAGAGGACTGATGCTGCAAAGACCTTGGGTAGAAGTGACAGGGTACATGGGAGTTCTTCTTGAGCTCCACTGGTACTGTTCCAGTCACATCCATTCCACAGTGGGTGGACTGGAAATGTTGTACCAGATACAGTAAAGGGCTCAGGGTGACTTAGTGGAATACAGGAGTTAAGAAGGTTGATAGATTGCAAAGCTTCTATTCAAAATGTTTTACCTATGTTCATAGCTCTTCCAGTAAATACTTAGTAGGGGCTGAAAGGTGTCGGGCTAAATGTCAGGTCAAGAACATTTGGGGCTCATTTATATGCCATTTATGTCTGCCTTCCCGCATTTTTCTCTTGTTCCTATGGCCTTTATACAACTTGTCCTGGTTTCAGCTGGGATAGAGTTAATTTTCTTCCTAGTAGCTGGTATAGTGCTGTGTTTTGGATTTAGGATGAGAATAATGTTGATAACACACTGATGTTTTAGTTGTTGCTGAGCAGTGCTTACACTAAGTCAAGGACTTTTCAGCTTCTCATACTGCCCTGCCAGCAAGGAGGCTGGAGGTGCGCAAGAAGCTGGGAGGGGGCACAGCCAGGACAGCTGACCCCAACTGGCCAAAGGGATATTCCATACCATATGACATCATGCTGAACAAAAAACCTGGGGGCCTTTGTCTGGGGGGCTGCGACCGCTGCTTGGCAACTGGCTGGGCATCGGTCAGTGGGTGGTGAGCAATTGTGTTGTGCATCTCTTGTTTTGTATATTCTTTTGTCATTATTATTATTTTCCCTTCCTTTTCTGTCCTATTAAATTGTCTTTATGTCAACCCACAAGTTTTACCTTTTTTTTGATTCTCTTCCCCATCCCACTGTGGGGGAGTGAGTGAACGGCTGGTGGTGTTTAGCTGCCTGCCAGGTTAAACCATGACAAACTGTACTTTTGGATTCATAATCTCTTTTTCTCTTAAAGATAGCTGCCATTAATTTGAGCTGAACTTCCGCAGAATATTAAGTATAAGGAAACTTATATTTTTCTATATTGCAACTTCAGTGATGTAATAAACTGCTAGTTTGTATAAAAGTGATTTTTTAAACGAGGTTTTCCCAGTAATTACTATAAAATATGGCAGAATTTGCTTGAGCATTATTAATAAAAATAATAAAACCAACAGCTATAGGCCTTTAATATGAGAAGTGTTTCAGGAATGTTTCATTGCTTCTTGGATATTATTTAATAAAGAACTATAAACTCTATTTATAACTGAACAGTACATAGACAGTATCATTGGACTATATTGCATAAGCTGAGCACATTCCATAAGCTGTATCTCTTTTAAACTGTACTAGATTTTTGCTAAAAAACATTTACATTATGAATGTGCTACTGCCTTGTTAACTTGGAAAAGTTATATCTCCAGTCAAACAGTGTATATTGTAGGGCTATTTGAATGTTTCCCTGTCATAAGATATCCTGTTTACACAGTACTTCCTTGGATCTAGGTATGCAACTTGATTCTGTGGTTGAAAACCACTAGAAAATAAAATTATTCTGGATTTGAAAGTAACATGACTAACTGGTGTTATTCTAAGTCACTGACAATATTTTCACTAGCATGATTTACAGTTAATACTCATGTTATGTGTCAAGAGGCCCCAAACTGGAAGTGGAGCCTTTTGTGTAGATGTTATATTCTGTCAATAAATTGTTCCCTTCCTCTCTGCAAGCACTGGAGATGAGATGATTTTTTTCCTTAGGATCAAATTCACTCTGCATGAAAAATGATGGCAAGTCTTAGGTACTATTTCAGTCTTATACAGTTCTGCAAACAAGACTTACCCGTGGTATGTAGGTCCAGATATATGTGCTGTATCTCCTCACAGCCAGAATTCCACACATAAAGAGTGAATTTCAGAAAAGGCAAAGAATTATTATAAACAAGCATCCAGTCAATAGAAAGATTCCATTAGGTAGCTGATAAGCCATATCTATGGTATGACTTCTGCTTGGAGCAAAAGAGTGAAAAAAAAGCTTCTGGTTAACTGCATATTGTCAGAAACAGAGGGCCTGGTCTTTGCCTTTGGCACACTTGAGCACTTACCTACTTTAATATGGGCTGGTTTAGCCTTTACTGGAATGTGACCTGTATTGTAGAATGTGATGTTACAGTAACACTTATGACAGCTCTACATCATGGTAGGACTATCTTGATTTGGGAGGGCAGCAGAGAGTGGATCAGAGTGGCTTTAGGTTAGTATAAACACGTGCTTTTGAAATAAAATGACTAATAAGTTAGTCTTAAAAAGCCTGCAAATTGGTGTCTCTTAATAACTAAAATATGCAGGAATGAACAAATGCTGATTCTAGCTCATAGACCAATATCCTGTCTGCACATATAATTTGTCTGGAGAGAGAAGTGCCCTGCAGAGGAGAGTGGTAGCGTGGTTAACATGAATGGACAAAACCCTAATTTATGTGGGGGGTTAAGACTAATATCCAGAGCTTTAAGTTCACAGAAAATTCATTCCTGTGATAAGCTAACACTAAATGTTTTGTTAAGAAAACATAAATGGCTACTTTAAAATGTCTACCATAATATTAGAGGAAATAGGGAGGATTTCTTCAAAGTGTGGTTACAGGGAGGAAAATGAGATATTGAAATTACAAGTCATTCTTAGTACTAGAAAAACTAAACACAAAATAGTCATGAGTACACTTCACCAGTGTAACAGTCAGAGTGGTTGGAAACAGCTTCCCAATAATAATTAGAGTAGTGGTGGAAAGCCCTAACTACTTTAAAGTGGTATGTCATCGCCTCTTGAAAAACATTGCATGATGTAATTGCCTGTGAAAGCAAACTCTATGAACTTGGCAGTCCCCTCTAGTCCCAAGGCCATTTTTTCTTTCTTTTAGCATTTAATTCCTGCTTTTAAGTGGATGCAAATTTTTAGCAAAGGTACCATACGTCACCATACACTCCACCGTATTGTGGGCTAAGCAAAGGCAAAGGGAGCAGAATACTATATACTGCCTCAGCTTGTGCTAGACAATGTGAAAATGTCCCATATTTTATTCATCAGCCATGTTTTGTCATGGTTTCTGTAAGAATGGGAGAACAAGGTTGTTATGATTAAACTTAATTTAACAGTACAGTTACTGCTGGGTAATGATAATTCTCCTCATCTACATTCAGGTGAACAGAATACATCTTATTAACTATGCATGTTTCCGACTTTATATGTCGGGCTGGTTTGATGAGAAGATTCAATTCCCATCTTGGATAGGAATTCTTTTACCATATCTGCTGGCCAGAAATCAGTCTAAGACTGCCCAACCATCATTTCGATAAAAACTGCCAACTTCAGTTGCATTTGATGTGGTGTCATAGAAGAGAGCTATGTCCATTACTAATCCTTGGATTTACCTAGTCTCCTGGCAAATCTCTCTTGAAAACCAATTAGAATTGGTTATTGTCTTCCGCGGACTGGTGGTATCCCAAAGGTTTATCATACATGTTTTAGCTGCTGTACATCCACTCGCAAAGAGCATGATGCCTTTCTGAAAAAAGAGAGAATGTTGGCAACATTTTTTATCTTGAAGAGTCCTATAGGCCCATATGCTGGAAACAGGTTATTTCCTCTCCTTGGACAGAATCGTTTCTGGTAGGGTACTGGCACTTTATTCCTGAAAGAACAAGGCCTATAAAGATGCTCAATGGAAGATACAATATTTTTTCTTTTAAAAACTGAGCAATTACCTGTGTAGGATTCAGATTAACAGGAAAAAAAAAAAAAAAAAGATTTTTTGGTGTAAGAGGAAGACCTTTTCAGTGAATCAAATTAAGACAGTCAAAATACAGGACTAAGTGTAAGAAGGAGACTTCTGCTCCTGATCTTAGTTGTTCCATCTGATCTAGGGAGTAGCATTTAAATAGTCATTGCTGTGGATTCACAGTCTATAGAACAGGACTAGTACTTTACCTGAGAAGGATGTAGGTCTTTTATTTCAACTTACCAAAACACTTTTGCTATTTTAGATGGAATAAAATCTAAAAATGAGTAATATACTTTCCTTGCATCATGTATTTGCTGTTCTAAAATACAGTCAATTTTATCGTACATATTCTCTTGCTTTGATCAGCAGTGGTGAATACATTATTTCTATTTGACATCTCCTTCCTTATTGCAAAAGTCTTGTTTCCGTGTATTACATATCCTGAAGTACATTATTCTATTGGCATATATGTTTACATCTCACTGCTGGTATCAAAAGCTATATCAAATAGACTAAGTTGAAAATGTTTTAAATTACATACTCTGTAGATCTCATTAGAGTGTTTATGGCAAGCTAGTTTAAGCTGAGCTTGCACTTTATTTGCATTTGGTTTATACGGGCATTTGAAGAATAGGGTTTTGCTGGCAGAAACATTCACAGAAAGTGACTGTTAATGCTACATGGAGGAATATTTGCAGAACATTTCAATTTGAAAAAGCTGATGTTTTAGCTGCTTCAAACATTCATTCACTTGAGAAACAGGGAACTACTGACATATAATATTTATGCAGTATATTACAAATTTTGAATATTTGTGACGAATTGCCCATGGAAAGAGTATTCAAATACAGAGTAAACATGAAAAAAAATGTGATCAATTCTGAAGAATCTGGAAATAAGAGAAAAAATCAGTATCTTACAAATTAGTCTTTCAACTTGCAAAGTAAAAGAAGTGGATCTCCTCTCCAAAGGCCATTTTGTTTTGTAAACCTCTGTGGAGCACCAGGATTAACAAAAGGATGGATTGGAATTTTCTGCCAGAACTAAGACTGAGTATGAACTGATCAGTGAGGTGCCGCAGAGCTCCTTGCTATTCTCCTCTTGTTTCAGTCTTCTGTTGTGCTACTCTCTTCAACATTGCAGTGCAAAATTGGTTGGCAGTTTGAGTAAGAATGAGAAAGAAACCACTTTGCATAATCACTAGTTTCACTTAAACTACAACTTACCCCAGAGGTGATCTCTTCTAGAAAGCTGTTTTTCCTTCATTTTCTCAATGTATACTCAAGCTTCATAGTAAAGAATCTGCTGCATTGATGATGAGAAGGTACTATGTAAGTACAGACAATAATGATGACTATTTAAAAAGAATGTGCTTTCTGTTATATCATACAAAGCTCTAGCAAGCCTTTTGATCAGTTTATCCAACATTATCTTACCTGTTTTTGTGATAAAAACCATATTTCTTTACTAGTTCATCCAAATGGGGATGACATTTATCACTTTATTCTCTTCTTCTTTGTGTATTGCAAAGAGCTGGAATAATGAAAGAATTTCTGCCTGTCAAATACTCTTCTTCTATTCTTTATTCACAAAAATCCCAGTAATGCCAGTGAGATTTACAGTGATGGTGGGAAGCAATAAGAATTTTTAATTAATATTTCAGTATTTAGCAGAGTATGGCTTAGAGGTCCTCATCTGCCTTCAGCTGTGCTAACTGAAGGAAGTGAGACTTGTATGCACATGTATGTGGGTGAATTTGGTAAAAATTAAACAGATCTTTACTGAAATGCTTTTCAGAAACATAAATCTCATTGTTGCATAAAAGTTGCTAACCTGTCATTGGAGTGCCTGATAAATGTGTCAATAAGCCATCTGTGCTCCTTTCTCAGTGTGAATGGCTCAGTGAGCCCAGTTTTGCCTTCTGAATAAAACAGACTGGTCTCCCACTGTTGCCACAAAATCATCCATTTTACAGTTCCACCCTCCTCTGCTGACTGAGTCCACAAACTCTTAACAGTAGCCCCATCCTCTCCTGCAGGTAGCACTCATTATCCCACTCAGTCGATCTCTATGTTTCCCGTTGAGCCCTGGAGCTAAGCATAAACTAGCTTGGTTTTCCTCACCAAGAAGCATTAATGCCAGATAAGTCACCCATCAGACATCTATTCCATGCTCACTTTCATTTAGTTTCCAGATACCTTGAAAAGATAGATAACACTCATCTGAAAGAGGCTGGTGGGTGGAAAGGATGACATAGTTGCTACTGCCTTTTCATCTTTTGGAGTATTATAGTAGTGGATTAGCTGATATCAATCATACAGAGTTATGTGCAGTATACAGTGTTTTCTATTTTATGCTTGCAAGTAGATAAAACAGAAGGTTTGTTGTATAAACTCAGTGTATAGTCTTATATGCAGCACCTAATGGGAGTAGATGTTAGCAGTTTGGAGTTTTAATTACCTATAACTTAATAGCCTAAAAACATCTGTTCTGGAAGCTATTGATTTTGTCTGAAGTACGCAATTTAGTTTTTAAAAGTTACATAGATTTCTACAGCTGTACTGGTCACATTTTTCATTTGCATGACAAGGTCGGGTACTTCTTTGTAAAACAGCATTTTATAATATGCAAGCAGCAAAAGGAAACATCTCTTTCTCTGTAGGTTTTTATTGTTAGATTCTTAAAGTCTTTGTAGGGAAAGCTACATCCTTCTTAGAGGCAAATAATTATATTGTAAGCTGAACTGTATTAGAAGTCCACTAAAAAGCTCATATTCTCACAATGCTATTTTGATGTGGCATACATTCATCAAATTCTAGTGTCTTTAGACACCAATGAGTTTTGTTTCCCCAGTGAACCAGCTGGAGAAAAATCATTGTCTTCACAGGTAGCAGACATTTTACTGGAAGACTTACTGCCTACTTTGCACAGCTTCTTGCACAGTTACTGTCTCGACATAAACATGAAAGCCCACAAAAGAAGATTATGTGATCTAGGGAAGTGATTTCTGCTGAGTAGACCCTTCTTCTGAGGCACTCCAAGCAACAAGCTGCATGGATCAGTGCTGGTTCTGTGCAGGGCTGGTGGCAGGGCCTCTGCGCTGTTCCCCTGCTCCGGTGTAGAGGTATCAAAATGACCCTGGACACAATCAGATGCATCTCAATGGGCTCATTATTCTGGTTTCAGCACCAGTGTGGCCACAACTGAGGGCAAAGAGGAGGAGAAGGAAGAGGCAGCATCCATGCGGTGGCAAGAGGAGGCCAGTAGCATAGTTGGGGAAATTATAACAGAAATCCTGCGGCTCAGGTAGACTCAGGAAGCACTGGTAGATGTCGGCGGAGAGCTCAAGGACTAGGCACACCTGGATTCACCCGGCAATTTTTTCAGCTGAGACTTGGCTACCAAAAGGATAAGAACCCCTGAACTAGCAGATCTAGGAGTGCAAAAAGATAGACCATGTACGGGCTAACTTGCCCCTTTCAATTTCTCCAGATATAAAATGATGACAATAATGTTTACTGACTTTATAAACACATTGAATAATGTGCATCAAATGTTTGCATGTCAGACTTTTTCCTTAGATTATGCTTCCCAAATTGAGTTCTTTGCTTAATTTCCTCAGTGACTTTCCTTACTTATGTGGAAACAGAACTGAATACTGAAATATTTACAGCTAGTTCAGAATGTGGACATCTTAGTTGCCTAATAATGATGCTAATATATAAGCGGATATGCTACACCTCAGCTTTTGGAAGTCCTCTCCTTCCTGCATTGCTTAAAGTATTCACTGAGATTTCCTTTAAATTATGCAGTGACATGAGACTTGTGGAGCATTGATAATTATGAGGAGAATCAGCTATAAAAGGATTGCGCTAAAATGCATCTTACAGAATATATTTCTGTGCATCTGTGTGTGCCAGAACCTTCACCTGAGAAAAACAATATTAATCCATATTTGCACTGGAAACCGTAGAAATTGCTTTAAGACTGTGCTGCTTTTAGCTGGGGTAGAGTTAATTTTCTTCATAGTATGGGGCTGTTTTGGATTTGTGCTGGAAACAGTGTTGATAATACAGGGGTGTTTTAGTTATTGCTGAGCAGTGCTTACACTAAGTCAAGGCCTTTTCTGCTTCTCCCACCACCCCGACAGCAAGTAAGATAGGGGTACACAAGAAGCTGGGAGGGGACACTGCCGGGACAGCTGACCCCAACTGACCAAAGGGATATTCCATACCATATGATGTCATGCTCAGCATATAAAGCTGGGGGAGGAAGAAGGAAGGGGGGAACCTTCGGAGTGATGGCATTTGTCTTCCCAAGTAACCGTTACTCGTGATGGAGCGCAGCTTTCCTGTGGAGATGGCTGAACACCCGCCTGCTGATTGGAAGCAGTGAATGAATTCCTTGTTTTGCTTTGCTTGCATGTGAGGCTTTTGCTTTACTTGTTAAACTGTCCTTATCTCGACCCACGAGTTTTCTCACTCTTACCCTTCCAATTCTCTCCCCCATCCCACCAGGGGGGAGTGAGCGAATGGCTGTGTGGTGCCTAGTTGTCAGCTGGGATTAAACCACGACACAGACCAAATTAGTTTAGATTTATCAGGACTCACCATGGTCACCTCAGACAAATTCAGAGGGATCCACCAGAGTTGTTGCCCTATTCTTGCATGGTTCTTATGAGGAGAAAGCCTGGAGAACAGATAGCCACAGAAACAGCAAAAACAGTGTATGAGGAGAGCTGTGAGAAGCAGCTGCCATCAGAGCTTCTAAAGAGTGCTTCCACTGAGGAGCTCACATTCAGAGTCCAGTCCTCCAGATGGCATTTCTCAAAGCCTAATACATGGGTGACCTGCATTGCTTAAAACTTCTTTAGGTAACCTGCAATGTTCAAACACACATTTTTATGTAAACTAACAAACAGCAGACTGGGAGAAAACACAAATAATGCAATATTCAAAGTTTGACAATTTTTCTGATAAATGGAAATTATTGTAGCAGTTCAAGATAGCCCATAGAGTTTTTTCTAATTCAGTTTTAATGATGGTATTACACAGTGAAGCTATAATGCTCAAGGAAGTATGAAAGAAGAGGCAGCATCAGTGCAGTGGCAAGGGGAGGGCAGAAGCATAATCAAGGAAATTTTAACAGAAATCCTGAGGCTTGAATAGACTCAGAAAGGATTGGTAGATGACAGAGGAAGGGACCAGACCTGGATTCACTGAATCATGGGACACTGGTGTTTTTTTCAGCCTTTTATCTGAGCTGAAACAGATATTGTAAAGCTTTGGGGGGGTTGGGTTTTTTTTCCTGAATCACTTTCCTGCTACTTCCCACTCCTATTTTTAGCAAAGCTCTTAAACAAGGAGATAAAGCTAATCAACCCACAGAATTAATATGGAATTGATTTAAGTAGAATCCAAGTAGCAGTATGAATTTTATTAGTTTTTTTTTTCTTTGTATATACTTGGTAACTAGCTAATACAATGTAATAGGAACATTAAAAAATAAAGGCAGAGTATATCAACAAACTCGGCAATGAGGAGTGTCATACTATTCAACAAACAAGTGTGGTCAGTCTGTATGGCTTTAATACTCTTAAAGATTTCTAAACCAGATAATGAATTGGGAACAGTGTTTCTTTTGACTTCCTCAGTGGTATTCACCTGTTCCTTTCAGGTCTAACAAGAGATATGCTAGTGAGCCTTTTCAAAGTGGCTCATCTGAGTTTCGTGCCTGCTGTCAGTTAACTTGTGGTGCTCCTTCATTCGCAATGAGTTGTGCAGCTGCTAGCTGTCCTCCTTATCATTGCTTAGCCAAAGAGCATGGGATTCTGGAAATGAGAAACAAGGAATATGTGAAAAGAAAAAACAACAAAAAATCATGTCTAGACATATGCAATCTCAGTGTTAAGATTTTCAAGGAGACTGAAATCTTCCCTTTGAATGAGTGTGTGTGTATGTATGCCCTGGAGTAACAGTTCTGGCTCTGTAGTTAGGCCTGAACTGTGCTCTATTTGGAGATCAAAGTTTCCATCTCTTGGTTATATGTGAAGAAAATATGCTCATTTGTGCACTCTGTGCTTTGCTCTGTGTGATATTTCTTAATAAAATACCTCCCCATGTTCTAGAAATCTAGTAAAAGGGACAGATATTACTTAGGCCTTACAAATATATTCTTTTCTTCTAAAGATGTTCTTTATGAGACAATTTTTGCCTGGACCTTCTGACTGCAGTCTACTGGAAGATCAGAGATAAATCAAACCAGCTCTTCTTGCAGTATCCTTTAAATGTCAAGAAAGGGGAAGGTATATATTTTAGTGTGCACCAGTGAGAAGAAACTGGCTCCGTCTTCTCTGCAATATGCCTTTAAGCAGATGCAGACAGCAATTAAAGCCTCCCCTTCGTCTTTTCTGGATTCAACAGATCCAGTTTTCTCAGGCTCCTTTCACAAGTCATGTGCTCCAATTGTCACCTTAAAGGGCCATTATATTGGATGCTACTTTTTGTGAGAGAATTAGGGAAATTCTTTTTTCACATTACCAGATATGACTTGTAAGAGTTTCCTGCCTTGTTCAGAAGATCTTAAGTAAACCAGATGCATTGCCAATCAAACAAGAGAGCAAGGTTTCATGATCATGGACTCATGCGTTTCTAACATATGCATAAGCATACTTGTGATTTCTGTAGGAGAAAAGAAATTCAGTTCTCAGTATCTTGTCTAGTTATCTTCATAAAATCCATTATGACATACTTCATCTACATCCAAACTGGAACTCATTCTAAACCAAGCCACCTTTAGAACCAGCTAATAGAAAAGACCTTGAATCAAGGTTTTCTTTTTGCCATATTTACTTACTGTGATCATCACTATGAAAAAGAGTCTTCAAACGATGTAAGTCATGATGCAGAAGCTCTCTTCCCCACAGATTAAACAACAAAAAATTGAATGGTGGCTGTGTTTTTCTTTGCCAGTGTTGGATTTCCAGTGGAATTCAGATGAAAAGAACCAATGAGGAGGCAGTGACTTATCATTACTACAAAGATCTGTAGGTCTCTTGCTATCTCACAAGCATACAGAGAGAATTAAAATATATTTTTGAATGTTAAAATCTTTGTGGTTTAAAATTTTAAAATAAATCATAGAATCATAGAATGGTTTGGGTTGGAAGGGACTTTTAAAGGTCATCTAGTCCAACCCCCCTGCAGTGAGCAGGGACATCTTCAACTAGATCAGGTTGCTCAGAGCCCCATCCAACCTGACCTTGAATGTTTCCAGGGATGGGGCATCTACCACCTCTCTGGGCAACCTGTTCCAGGATTTCACCACCCTCATCGTAAAAAATTTCTTCCTTACATCGAGTCTGAATCTACCCTCTTTTAGTTTAAAACCATTACCCCTTGTCCTATCGCAACAGGCCCTACTAAAAAGTTTGTCCCTATCTTTCTTATAAGCCCCCTTTAAGTACTGGAAGGCTGCAATAAGGTCTCCCTGGAGATATATATATCTCTCAACATATAGAGGAGTAACCTATGGCAATTATTAGTCTCTGCCCTCACCATTTTCACTAAGAAGAATACCAGCATCATATCTGAATGCTTGAGAATCCATGAAATGTAGTATTATAGGCTGCTGCTTCTTCACAAGTAGGAAGTGGCTTCAAAGTCTTATTTGTGTAAAGATGTGTCGCCATTGCCTAATTGCAATATATGCAGGGTTGAATTTGCAATAGAATGTCTTGCCCTGTGATTTCAGGAGTCAACAAAGCACAGATACGCTAGCACATCAGTCAGATGTGTCATGATGAAGTGTCCATCTTCAGTTGTCAGTCTAGTGAATGATGGTGAGACCTTGTTTGACATTACCAGTCTCCCTTCCTCTCACCCGTTACCAGAGAAGACTATTCAGTGTAGACAGGAGTATGAGATCTCTTTTTCCTGAGCTTACCCTTCTGGATTTTTTTAGTTTCTTTTTCCCCCGCCTCTATTTTGGATAGGAAGTCAAAGAAGCAAGAAAATAAAAGCATCAGACGCAGTTTACTGAGGCAAAGAAAACATTGGGTGTGGGTGAGGGGGAACAGAACAGGAAGACGGTCTTAGAATCCATCTCTTTCAAGCTGTGGAAGGGAAATTTTAATTTGGAATTGTGTGTCACTCTCTGCAGTGATAGATCATCTAAAGCTATCCATATATAATGGCTTTTGAAAAGTAAAAGACTTTAATTTTTCCTGCCCCTTACCTTACAGGCAAGTATAGAAATCTTTCTGAATATATCCTTGACAGAAGGTCGTTTTCAGAACAGTGCTTTTTTCAGGTAGCTGTTCTTCAAGGGATGAAGAAATTTTCACTTCAGAGATTTGTGGCCTCACAATAACCTCAGGGTGATTCAGGAACTTTAACAGAGGATTCTATTTTTTTTTACTTAGAGAACAATAACAGCAAAGACATTGTTCTTAGAATCAGTTACTGTTTTAATGTGTTTAATCCACTTCATAAATGTTGATTATTTATTTGTTGTTGCAAAAGCTACAATACTTCATGTGGCACTTTTTACTTGACATTTTTCTATGGCTTTTGGGATGGCTATTACTGAAATTGAAAGGCACAAAGGACAAAATAAAATTGTAGATATGCATAATTCTCACCAACTTCTTTATTTAGATTTTTTTATGTCTGGAGGGGCTTGGTACATTTACACTCTCTTCTTATCTCAAGTCAGGAAACA
>WAAD01003503.1:0-51395 GCA_013389945.1 Fregata magnificens | reverse complement strand
TATGAAACCAGTTGAGATAAAGGGGAGAGTTGCTTAGCTTCACTCAAGCATGTTGAAGAAGCTTTAATTATAATGAAAATTTCTCATGAGTCTTTCCTTTTGTTGGTCTACAGAGTGTTGATTTTTCTCCTTAATCTCTGCTTTAAACATGGTATTTAAGAAGTTTAGAATTTCTTTTGAATGAGATTTCACTGTAAGCAGGTTCCCCCATGTTAAGACTACATACTGATATGGTGTACATAGTTATCAACACTGGGAGTCATGGAAANATGTTTTCCACACTTCTTTACACAGAAGACTTCATTTCACAGAAGGTTTGCTTTCATTTCCTATCAGGGAAATTAGATAACTTCCATCCCAAATTCTGAGTGAGCCAACACATGAAATTATAGACCTGAAAATACCGAACCTACTAATAAAAGAAGGGAAGGACATGGGAAGTGCTCATTAATGTAACCTCATTAAGGGGCTAACTGATTTAGAAATTAAAAAGTAAACACAAAGAACAAGTAAGAAGTAAGATATAATGCAATATATGTTCACCTAAGTTAGAGCATGCCAGATGAGCCTGATATCTTTAATAACAATCTTTTTTTGGGGGTAGGTGAAGTTCAGAAAGAGTGCATAAACTGGATTTTATTAAGCTATTTAGCTATCAGCTTAATTGAGAAATTATTTAATTGAAGAGCAGAGGAATTTGCACAAGGGTTGTAAAGTGGGTAATGAACTGATGGATGGGAAGATAGCTCTTCCTAGAAGTTAAGGCCTTAGAAATGAAAGAGAGAGGTAACTCACGGAATTCCTCAGGTGTCACTGATGGAACTAATTTAATTTTCTGTTTTCATGGGTTGGGACGAAAACTAGGAAGGTGTTGCTGGTGGTAGAAAGCTAACAGATGCAATCAATGGAAAGGATTGGCTTGTTGGACAGCAAGCAATGAATTACGTTTGGGTCCAGGCTGAAGCATTGCAAATACCAAAATGCAATAGTACAAAATGCAAGTCATGTACTTCAGGACTTAAGACAAGAACTTCTGCTAGAAGGTATGAGTTCATCAGCTGGAAATGACCAAGAAAAGGAAAGACTGCTGCACTGGCTAGTGGGAGGATAAATATCAGTAAAACTATAAAAGACTTTTGATAAGATAACATTTTTCATGGAACAGAATTTCTGTTTCCTGTAAACTCCAATAACAGTGAGAAATTTACCTGGGGAGCCAGGACTTTGGATGAAATACCATGCTCTCGAGAGATAGGCTATGTACAGTCCAAGAAAGACTATTTTGATGTATCCCATTATGACAAGGTTCCAGTGCGATCCATGAAAGGATTTGGGATTTTTGCTTTTGCTTTTTTTTGCCTCTTGCAAAGCTTCCTGACGTACAATTTCACAGTCAGGCAATCATTTCAGCAGAAGAAACCACAAGATACAAGACAATTCTAAAAACCATCTCTAGCTCTAGATTCAAAATCCTCTGAAGTGAATGGAAAGATTCACATTAACTTCAGTGTGCTTTAGTTACAAAATATAAGATGTAAAGGTCATTTTAATACATATTTTCTGCCTATAATTAGGTGTTTTTGATGGAAATTTAAGAGAGAAAAAGCAGGGAGGGATAAAGATAGTATTCAGGTAGCTGTAATGTAGGCATCCTGATAATTTAACTGTGCAGCAAGTTACTGAGCCAGATACACCATTCAGTGCTAGTCCAAAAGATTACTCAGTCTCTGGGTAAATTCATTAACCTTTAAGTACCACTTAGCTAAATCCTTCTTTACAAGTGCCTACCTCACTGTGACAGCTTTAAGCTGTTTACAGTCCTAAGAGGTAGAGAGAGAGCTGAAAGCCTAGTATGCCTCTGTCCACTGATAAAATGTATGCTCTATATTTATTGACTTACAAATTTTGCCAATAAAATAAAAACAAAAGTGGAGCTCATTACAAGGTTTTATTGTACTTTTGTTAGAATTTACTACTTTACTACAGTGTTTTTGCAAACAAACCACTGGTTGCTATAGATATCAATTAATATACCTCTGTTTTGTAGAGAAAATGCTCATTTTATTTCTTACAGTTGATTTTTCATAAGAATATGGATAACCCAAGAAACCCAGTTTGGAAAAATTATATTTGAGAATTCAGAAAATACTGTTTAGATACAAAAGTTTATGGGGGGGTAAGGAAGTGTTATTTGGCTTTCAGAGAGGAAAACCTGGCTTAGAACAAATGCTTCTTTGACTCCGAATGGAAGAAATAATAAAGATTCAGAAAGAAAAGAAGAGTAGTTGAAGCTGAAAAGCTGAAGACAAAAGGAGGCCAGTCAAAACAAACTGCAAAACAGAACAGACACAAAGATTAAGGCAACGTCCACCATATTCCTAGGATCTCCTTCCGGAGAGGACTGCAGTAGTCCCAGCCCGGAATGGCAAAATATACTGAAGAGAATTGGAGCCCCAAATCATTTCCTGAAAATTTCCCAGGAAACAAGGAAATCAGGAAAGTCACGTTTCCTTGTAATTTGATAAAGGATTGCTGCACTATTGGCACACTGCACTAGAAGGACACTTCTGTGTCCTTGAGACAACCTGAGAAAAGTATAGTACTATTTTAGGAAGTGGAGGCAAGCAACATGCAAATTGTTTGTAGGAGATTACCTGTACCTTTGTAATTTGCCAAGTAAATCTCAAACAGATTAGAATAAATAAGGATTTTATTAAAAAGATGAACAAATACACAAATTAGCATAAGCCAAGCTGCTACATAAGTTCTGGAAGCTAATTAAAGAAAGACCTTTTTTTTTTCCATAGCAGAAAGCGAGGTCATAAGTAGAGATGTGATGAATATGTCTAAATCATCAAAGCACTGGATATTCAAAGCAGGTAATCAAACTAATCAAATTGAACTATGGATGAGAAAATTACTTTGTCAACTTAAGTCATGAAAATTTACAGAGGAGTCGGATTTTTCCTGTTTGAGATACTTAGCCGATGTTTCAAAAAATATAGTGTTTTTTCTTTCTACTGAAAGACAAAAAGATCTGTAGGACATGAGTGTCTGTGGGGCAGAGTCTACTTTGATCTCAGATTCTTGCAAGAATAAATTGTCCAAACATACAGTCGTTGTATCTTGGCTCTCCTTCATAAAGTATAGTAATACTTATAAAAAAACTGGTTTATCATGTTCTCCAGTTTCTTATTACTACAATTTATTTTGTTTCATCCCTTCTGATAATAACACATAATCTTTTCAAAGAGTTTGTGCAAAGGTGGGACAGTTAAAACTTACACACCGGCAGCTTCTGAATAACACCACTTTTAACTACAAAGAATCTACAGACTAATAAGAGGGCAACCAGGATTTACTTTTAGGAAACTAATAAATAAGCAGTTCCCACACCAACAGCCACAGCTTATGCACATAAGCAAAATCAGAATTGGAGGACACCTTCATTAAAACAAATAGTGCTTCACCTTTGTGGGAGAGGCTGACAGTTTGGACATTTTGAGAACAACTAGTGTGGAAAAAACATTATCTATCAAAGCTATTATCGCCCTGGTGTAAGACCAAATTCTTGCTTTCTTATGGCATGCCTTTGACAACTGACACAGTAAAAACAAGCAAATTGTATATGGCCACTTGTTGCCCTAGCCTTTACTGGCTCCTCCAGGGTAAACGCATTGCAGCTGGAAAACATGACAGAAGATCTTGGGAACACTGGGACAGAGAAAGTAAGGGAGGAAGCGTGGGTGAGTTCCACAGTCTCTGCTGATCTCCTCCCATGTACTATGGCAATTTAAAGAACAGACCTGTCTCAGAGATGTTCCTAATAGCTATGAGGAATTGGTCTCCTCATCCCACAGAGATACAGGGCTGTTTGGGAACAGCAGATATCTTTACGCCTTACCAGCAAGAAAGGGAGCAGTATGGAACAGTCATGTGAGGGAAGCACAGTTAACTGTTCAACCAGTTCTTAGACCTTGCTCCTGATTCTGGTAGGAAAAATTTAAAAACGGGTATTTGTTAGCAGCACTGCATTTTGTGTGGGTCACAGAAACTGAACACTCACTTTGAAGGATGTACACACATTATTTCAAATAGATTATACCTTGGGTATTGTGGCAATTGCCATCTGATTTGCCATGCTGGATCTTAAACTGTGTTTTGGCAGGACGTAGCAAGACGAAGTCTGTGACAATTTAATGAGATGGCTTTTGGCTTCTGCACAAAGGTAGAAAAGAAGCCAAAGGCACACCAGTTCCAAGTTGTGAGCTCCTGTCTAAGCTAGTGTCTCAAGGACATTAAGTACACAAAGTATGCCTATGGTATCAGGATGCCCAGTTTTAATCCCAACCCCTACCCAGTGTCCTCCATCCTATCATCATTGGGAGTCCAAGAAAACCTGCAAGGCTGTGCAACACTGGGTTCCCAGCCTTGTGTACAGCCCCACCTTGCATTAGGGACCACTTACTGGCACCTATCTATGCCTAGATTTTACCCAGACCCTAAAAACCCTGAGATTTAAGAAGCACAACATCAGCTCTTCGACAGACTACCTTGCATGTACACCATTTGCCATGCAAGAGAGCGACTACTCACGCACATGCAGAGCACACACCTGCCTTATATCCAGACAGATCTTAACTCTCCGGTAGTAAATCTCCCATGTGCAAATGCCCCTGAGCTGCCCAAGGCAGGTGTGCCAGATTGCCTCAGGCCATCACTAGCAGCAGTTCTGCTGGGAAAGGAAGAAAAAGCAACAAATATTTGGGCACATTCCCCTCTGCCAGCGGCTCCTGAAGGCAGGTGGAATGTCAACAAAACCCAAGATCAGGGTTAATGGGAAGGAGGAAAGGAATAACAAAGGAGTAAGCCTAATTACAGAAACTGTATGATGACCTTTTCTATAGAGGAGATGGAAATCACTTGGTAAAGCTGGAAGGAAAAGATGCCAGGGAAACACTGTTGGAGAGGGAAAAATCATCCTCAGAGTAGTTTTCTCATTAAAGCACAGCAATAGAGAGCAAAATATTGACAGTTAGTTTGCAGTTACCTATGCATGACCCACAAAAAAAAAAAAAGTGTGTTTTGATGCAACCACCTTACAATACAAACTGGTTGTAGAGGTAGGTCTCAGAGTCCTGCTTTTCAGTGACTAGGGAGAGCACGTCACCCAGGACCCTGATCCACAGCAGGAAGTACACTGTAAAGTGGTACTCCCTTTTCATATAAGTCAGAATTTGCTTTACCTAAATTACTGTGGCTCTTAGTGAGCCAAAGCTCAGCCAGGTGAAAGGAACTGATAGATGCATATGCTTTACCTAAATGACCATAGCTCTTAGCAAGCAAATACCCTGCCAGGTGAAAGGAACAGATAGAGGCAATACCAATAACACTTTCCTAAAAGTCTTTTATTTTTACTCTATAAAATAGTTTTTCTAAAATGTGCAAGATAAACAAAAATCCTGGGTTGTTTGCTGTAGTAGATGGGTTTATTTTATATGTTTAGGACAAGCAGAATAATTCATTCATGGCTTTACTTTTTGTGGATCAGCCAGCTGTTCTGTGCTTGAGCCAATAAAAATGTTGCTCACATGTCCAAGAAAAGCAGCAAACACAATAGGAAGAACCATCCAAAATGAGTACCTACTAAAAGCAGGTTGCTTAGTCTCTTGGAAATTGTACTAAACAGTGATTTGAATGTCAAGTTAATAAAGATATAAAAATTCATATCTGTATTTTAACTGACAACATCAGCATTTTTCCACATTTAAACCACAATGGATTATGGTTGTATGTTTTCTGGTAGATATCTCTGAGACAGAGATTAGAAAAAAGCCCTTACTGATTAGTTTATGAATCAAAGATACATATTTTACATTTTATAATCACGAATTCTACCACAACATTTGGAAATTATCTGTCATCATAAAACTTAATGACAAAATAAATTGAATTCCTTTTACTGTTAATTTTTCTTCCAGCTGCACCGACTTGAAATAGCCATCAAGGAAAGATCCCCATTAGATGCTAAGTCAATGTGGCTTCAGAAAATAATTCCCTAAACCTTCTATGGTTGCTTTCCAGCCACCTCACTTTACAAGAGCTTGCTGAAAGACGTATTACACTAGCTTATCACTAGTCCTGGTTCCGACTTTTGCAGTTACAGAATTAGCACATCAAAAAGCTTCTGAAGGGGAGTTCAGCATCCTGAGAAGCCTTAGAACAATTAATTAGAACAGACTGGCACATTAAGGGTGCATTCAAGGTCTCCCTTCCTTTTTACCAATATTTACAGCAATCTAGGTTTTCCCACTGACATCTCCTATTGTTACTTTAAGATATTGCATACGACTGCTTCAGCTACCATGTTGAAGGCCACCTCTTTCCCCTCTGCCAAGTGTTTAGTTTGTACTGGTCTATCTGCATTTCTAGTCTCAGGGGAGCACCTCAATGATCTCCTTCAATTTCCTGTCTGTATTTTTTTGTTGTTTTTTTATCCCCTTGCCCTCCTTCACCAAAGATGGTTATGGATAGTAAAATGCCAGACCGTTGGGACCCAACCTTGGATCTTGCTTCTTCTCACAGGTTCTCTCGCTGAAAAGCATCTTATTTCCTTCACATGCACACCATGAACTATGTGGGCACACATGACTTACAGTCCCTTTAGAGGTTCACCTACATCTCCAAGTCCCCTCTGCAATTCCCCAGACCATGAGACATATAGGTATTACCTCCATTTCTTACACTGAAAGAGACTGGGCTCATTTCAGAATTAACCTGGAGATTTTTGTGGGCAGAAATCATGAGCTATGTACCTCTTCAAAACATTAATGAATAAATCCACTCTCATACTAACAGTTTGTAAATGTAACTTGTAAATTGTATCAATGGAGTGAAAGGTATCAGCAACACAAAAGAAGATCCAAAGTATATCCAAAAGCTGTTTAGAAACAGAAACAATTAGATCCAAACATCAAAAATTCCACTTGGGTTCTTCGAAAGTCCCTTAAAATATTAAATACTCTTTCGTCTTCTTTTAAAAGGCTATATTTTTGCAACTAATGGTTTCAGAAGTTTTGAAATACGGCTTCAGCTGTTGGCTAGAGCATCACCTCACTCCCTGTTTCCTGTATTAAAATATCGGAAGTACATGAACAGTGTTACAGGAACATTGAGCATCTTAGCTTTCTGCTGTGAGAAACTGCAGTCTTCTGCTGAGTAAGCATGCACCCTAGATTATCTCTCCATTGTACAACTGTTTGAAAAATTGAATTTCTCTCTTGTGGGTTTGAAACACGTGTTTTATTCCATCAGAATGGGCAGTCAAGTTCTTTCCCTCTCCTGTTTTCAAAATGTATCTAATATAATATATCAAAGCTGAAACAAAAAATTTCAGTGAGGTAAAAATGAAATGTCTCAGTGATAACTTGTGGAAAATGTTGACAAAATTGGTATTTTCCTGAGAAATGTTTTTATGTTATCTCATCAGTATTTTGTATGGAAAAATTTTTCACTTGGACCATGACAGTCTGTTCATCAAAATTATTTTGCTAGCTATTTTAGTTTATTGAAACATCCCATAAAGAAAGTCTGTGCTACAAAGTGTATTACATTATGATTCAGTATACCTGATTTTATCTCCTGTCAGCAGTGTAGGTCATTGACGTTTTTACATGGGTGTGCTCTTTATCTGCACATCTTTCATTTCTGCCTTTGTATCCATAAATACAAAATGAGAAAAGAGATACTATGAACATTGTCCTACTTGTAATTATCCACATCTAATTAATGAAAAACCTTTCCAGAAACCTAACACAAGTTAAGTATTCATGCCTGTGAATACTACAAGAAAATGTAAAGTTTTCTGGCATGTCTATACTGTGCTCATCTCGAATTTTCAGTGTGAACTCCCCCTGTTTAAAGTAGTCACAAGGAGTAAAGGAATTCGTCGTGCTTTGTAAATTGGGGACAGCCTTTTACTGGCTATAACTTCACATCAGGGTAACTCAGTGAATTGCTTTAGAGTTACTCCTGACACACACTTCTGCAAGAAAGAAAAGAATCAAGTTGAATATGGAATGACTGCACCAGTGGACAAGGGAAGAGCTATGGATGTCATCTACCAGGACTTCTGTAAGGCCTTTGACATGGTCCCCCACAACATTCTTGCCACTAAATTGGAGAGATATGAATTTGATGGGCAGACTGTAGATGAATAAAGACTTAGCCGGATGACCACATCCAAGGAGTTATAGTCAATGGCTCAATGTCCAAGTGAAAACCAGTAACGAGTGGTGTCCCTCAAGGGTCCCTACTGGGACGAGTACTATTTAATATTTTCAGTAATTACAGGGACAGTGGGATTGAGTGCATCCTCAGCAAGTTTGCAGACAATACCAACCTGACTGATGCAGTTGATTTGCTTGAGAGAAGGCATGCCATCCAGAGGGATCTTAACAGGCTTGAGGAGTGGGCCAATGTGAACCTCATGAAGATCAACAAGGCCAAGTGCAAGGTCCTGCACCTGGGTCAGGGCAATCCTCAATATCAATGCAGACTGGGGGATGAATGGTTTGAGAGCAGCCTTGCAGAGAAGGACTTGGGGATACTGGTGGATGAAAAATTGGATATGAGCTGGCAATGGGCACTTGCAGCCCAGAAAGCCAACCATTTCCTGGGCTGCATAGAATGAAGCACGGCCAGCAGGTCAAGAGAGGTTATTGTCCCTCTCTATTCTGCTCTGGTGAGACCCCACCTGGAGTACTGCATCCAGCTCTGGGGTCTACAGCATAGGAAAGACATGGAGCGGGTCCAGAGGAGGGCCACAAAAATGGTCAAAGGGATGGAACACCTCGCGTATGAGGAAAGGTTGAGAGAGTTGGCGTTGTTCAGCCTGGAGAAGAGAAGGCTCTGGGAAGACCTTATTGCAGCCTTTCAATATATAAAGGGGGCTTATAAGAAAGACAGAAGGAGACTTTTTACCAAGGCCTGTAGTGACAGGACAAGTGGCAATGGTTTTAAACTAAAAGAGAGTAGGTTTAGATTGGACACAGGAAGAAATTTTTTACGATGCAGGTGGTGAGACACTGGAACAGGTTGCCCAGGGAAGTGGTGGATTCTCCATCATTGGAAATGTTCAAGGTCAGGTTGGACGGTGTTTTGAGCAAGCTGATCTGGTGAAAGATGTCCTTGCCCATGGACTAGATGATCTTTAAAGATCCTTTCCAACCCAAACCATTCTATGATTATATGATTTTATGAATATGTTCATTGATCNAATGGGCAGTCAAGTTCTTTCCCTCTCCTGTTTTCAAAATGTATCTAATATAATATATCAAAGCTGAAACAAAAAATTTCAGTGAGGTAAAAATGAAATGTCTCAGTGATAACTTGTGGAAAATGTTGACAAAATTGGTATTTTCCTGAGAAATGTTTTTATGTTATCTCATCAGTATTTTGTATGGAAAAATTTTTCACTTGGACCATGACAGTCTGTTCATCAAAATTATTTTGCTAGCTATTTTAGTTTATTGAAACATCCCATAAAGAAAGTCTGTGCTACAAAGTGTATTACATTATGATTCAGTATACCTGATTTTATCTCCTGTCAGCAGTGTAGGTCATTGACGTTTTTACATGGGTGTGCTCTTTATCTGCACATCTTTCATTTCTGCCTTTGTATCCATAAATACAAAATGAGAAAAGAGATACTATGAACATTGTCCTACTTGTAATTATCCACATCTAATTAATGAAAAACCTTTCCAGAAACCTAACACAAGTTAAGTATTCATGCCTGTGAATACTACAAGAAAATGTAAAGTTTTCTGGCATGTCTATACTGTGCTCATCTCGAATTTTCAGTGTGAACTCCCCCTGTTTAAAGTAGTCACAAGGAGTAAAGGAATTCGTCGTGCTTTGTAAATTGGGGACAGCCTTTTACTGGCTATAACTTCACATCAGGGTAACTCAGTGAATTGCTTTAGAGTTACTCCTGACACACACTTCTGCAAGAAAGAAAAGAATCAAGTTGAATATGGAATGACTGCACCAGTGGACAAGGGAAGAGCTATGGATGTCATCTACCAGGACTTCTGTAAGGCCTTTGACATGGTCCCCCACAACATTCTTGCCACTAAATTGGAGAGATATGAATTTGATGGGCAGACTGTAGATGAATAAAGACTTAGCCGGATGACCACATCCAAGGAGTTATAGTCAATGGCTCAATGTCCAAGTGAAAACCAGTAACGAGTGGTGTCCCTCAAGGGTCCCTACTGGGACGAGTACTATTTAATATTTTCAGTAATTACAGGGACAGTGGGATTGAGTGCATCCTCAGCAAGTTTGCAGACAATACCAACCTGACTGATGCAGTTGATTTGCTTGAGAGAAGGCATGCCATCCAGAGGGATCTTAACAGGCTTGAGGAGTGGGCCAATGTGAACCTCATGAAGATCAACAAGGCCAAGTGCAAGGTCCTGCACCTGGGTCAGGGCAATCCTCAATATCAATGCAGACTGGAGGATGAATGGTTTGAGAGCAGCCTTGCAGAGAAGGACTTGGGGATACTGGTGGATGAAAAATTGGATATGAGCTGGCAATGGGCACTTGCAGCCCAGAAAGCCAACCATTTCCTGGGCTGCATAGAATGAAGCACGGCCAGCAGGTCAAGAGAGGTTATTGTCCCTCTCTATTCTGCTCTGGTGAGACCCCACCTGGAGTACTGCATCCAGCTCTGGGGTCTACAGCATAGGAAAGACATGGAGCGGGTCCAGAGGAGGGCCACAAAAATGGTCAAAGGGATGGAACACCTCGCGTATGAGGAAAGGTTGAGAGAGTTGGCGTTGTTCAGCCTGGAGAAGAGAAGGCTCTGGGAAGACCTTATTGCAGCCTTTCAATATATAAAGGGGGCTTATAAGAAAGACAGAAGGAGACTTTTTACCAAGGCCTGTAGTGACAGGACAAGTGGCAATGGTTTTAAACTAAAAGAGAGTAGGTTTAGATTGGACACAGGAAGAAATTTTTTACGATGCAGGTGGTGAGACACTGGAACAGGTTGCCCAGGGAAGTGGTGGATTCTCCATCATTGGAAATGTTCAAGGTCAGGTTGGACGGTGTTTTGAGCAAGCTGATCTGGTGAAAGATGTCCTTGCCCATGGACTAGATGATCTTTAAAGATCCTTTCCAACCCAAACCATTCTATGATTATATGATTTTATGAATATGTTCATTGATCATTATTCTTTAACATTAAAAATTAAGTAGCTCTTAAAGGTGTCCAATGGTGGTTCAGTTCAGGAAAGATATCCTATGCAAAGTGTTCACTTGAGCTCTCCTGGTTTCATCTGTATTGCCCCAAGCTGCTTCTTTCCATCTTCCAGTGATGATGGCTCATGAAGCCTCAAGCATCTACTTGCCATTATTTCAGAACACACACAAACATAGTTAGCCTGTTTTTACTACTCCATTTTACCATATTCTGTCTTCAGTCCCACCTCAAGGCTATTGTAATAATTATATATTATTATTTTATATGTATTATTATATTATTAATAATAATATTATTGCATAATAATAATTAGGAATAAATTCTGAACAGACTGGAGATGTTTGGAAAGAAATATTTATATTCAGAAATCTAAATAAAGACTGTAATAAAGAGTGGTAGAGGCGAAAATCTGGGTGTAGCTGGAAGTAAACATACCAAACTAACAGATTTTTAATGCAGCTAGGTATATAATCATAGAATCATAGAATCATATAGGTTGGAAAAGACCTTTAAGATGATCAAGTCCAACTGTTAAACTAGCACTGCCAAGTCCACCACTAAACCATGTCCCTAAGCACCACATCTACATGTCCTTTAAATACCTCTAGGGGTGGTGACTCAACCACTTCCCTGGGCAATGTCTTCCAATGCTTGACAACCCTCTCGGTAAAGAAATTTTTCCTAATATCCAATCTAAACCTCCCCGGCACAACTTGAGGCCATTTCCTCTCATCCTATTGCTTGTTACTTGGGAGAAGAGACCGACACCCACCTTGCTACAACCTCCTTTCAGGTAGTTGTAAAGGGTGATAAAGTCTCCCCTCAGCCTCCTTTTCTCCAGGCTAAACAACCCCAGTTCCCTCAGCCACTCCTCATAAGACTTGTGCTCTAGACCCTTCACCAGCTTCATTGCCCTTCTCTGGACACGCTCCAGCACCTCAATGTCTTTCTTGTACTGAGGGGCCCAAAACTGAACACAGTACTCGAGGTGCAGCCTCACCAGTGCCGAGTACAGGGGCATGATCACTTCCCTACTCCTGCTGGCCACACTATTCCTGATGCAAGCCAGGATGCTATTGGCCTTCTTGGCCACCTGGGCACACTGCCGGCTCATGTTCAGCCGGCTGTCGACCAGCACCCTCAGGTCCTTTTCCACCGGGCAGCTTTCCAGCCACTCTTCGCCAAGCCTGTAGCGTTGCATGGGGTTGTTGTGACCCAAGTGCAGGACCTGGCACTTAGCCTTGTTGAACCTCATACAGTTGGCCTTGGCCCATCGATCCAGTCCAAGTCCCTCTGTAGAGCCTTCCTACCATCAAGCGGATCAACACTCCCACCCAACTTGGTGTCATCTGTAAACTTACTGAGGGTGCACTCTGCTCCCCATCCCTGTCTTCCAGCTCAAGGGGCTGGGTACCCCAACAACAACTGGTCTTAGTGTCAACGACTGAGGCAAAGAAGCCTTTTCCTCATCCTTTGTTACTATGCTTCCCCCTGCATCCAATAAAGGATGGAGATTCTCCTTAGCCCTCCTTTTGTTGCTAATGTATTTATAGAAACATTTTAAATTGCCTTTTATCGCAGTAGCCAGATTAAGTTTTAGCTGGGCTTCGGCCCTTCTAATTTTCTCCCTGCATAACCTCATGACATCCTTGTAGTCCTGAGTTGCCTGCCCCTTCTTCCAAAGTTCATATACTCTTTTTCCCAGGGTTCCAGCCAAAGCTTTCTGTTTGGCCAGGCCGGTCTTCTTCCCTGCTGGCTCGTCTTTCGGCATGTGGGGTCAGGCTGCTCCTGTGCCTTGAAGATTTCCTTCCTGAAGAGTGCCCAGCCTTCCTGGACTCCTTTGCCCTTCAGGACTGCCTCCCAAGGGACTCTTGTCAACCAGACTCCTAAACAGGCCAAAATCTGCCCTCCAGGGCAGCAGTTCTGCTGACCCCCCTCCTTACTTCTCTGAGAATCAAAAACTCTATCATTTCGTGTTCACTATGCCCAAGACGGCTTCCAACCATCACATCACCCACAACTCCTTCTCTGTTCACAAACAACAGGGCCAGTGGGGTGCCTTCCCTAGTTGGCTCCCTCACCAACTGTGTCAGGAAGCTATCTTCCACACACTCCAGGAAAGTCCTAGACTGTTTCCTCTCCACTGTATTGTATTTCCAGCAGACATCTGGTAAGTTGAAATCCCCCACAAGAACAAGGGCTAGCAATTGTGAGACTTCTCCCAGCTGCTTATAGAATACTTCGTCTGCCTCTTCATCCTGGTTGGGTGGTCTATAACAGACTGCCACCATCGTATCTGCCTTGCCGGCCTTCCCCCTGATTCTTACGCATAAACGTACGGTTAGAGCATGTGGCAAGAAAGAGAAAGAAATTAAAGGTCACAAGTATATATGTTTTGGTGGCACCCTGAAAAAAGGGATGTTTATCCTGTGTACAATAAACATGGATACAGCATACAGATGCTTTAACCAGAGAGAGAGAAGAGCTGAAGAGAAATAATTCATCTGAAGTAAAAGAGGTAATAAATATGACTGGATGTTGTAGATACAAAGATCCTTCAGCACCTTTACGAAAAAACAATTTTAGTGACTTCCCTTGACAATTCTTGTAATTGTTTCATTTATGCTTACACAAGAACACAACATAGAGCTAATATTGTTTTAGCTAACCATACTACTTCTGAAAGTCACTGAAGTCTTCTAAGATATTTCTACTGTGTTAATTTTTCTGCTCTTTATTTCCCTTTCTATCTTTACTTTTTCTATTTTATTTCAAACTGCTGGAAAAAAATTGATGCAATGCTGACTTGGCTTCTGAAAAAGGAGATCCCATACATTTTGTGTCTAGATGACTCTTACTGAAGAATATCAGGTAAAAAAGCTGTTGCAGAAAATGAAATACTGGATATTGATTATGACATTCATGAAAAATGTTGATATATCATATGCAAAAAAGGACTACAAATTAACATCTGCCTGTCAAGAAGATGAGAGATACCTGTTATGAAATACCTGCATGGTCTTTTCTTTCGGGCTCAGCAACCTGCTCACAAGTCATTCAATTAAAAAGAAAAAAAAGTTAACAGACAAATGACAGGCTTTTTCATATACCCAATCAGATGCTATAAAATTTGTCAGCCAGGAGTCTTCAGCCACAAAGATAAAAGGAGACAGATGATTGAAGAAGACATTTGGCTTGCTTGCATGAAGTGTTACACTACATACCACATTTGTGGTCAGGAAGAAATTTCTCCCAGAGACCGGTGAAGCCAGTAAAGTCTTTGTTTTCCTCTGGAGAAAAGAGTTGAGCATGGTCAATCTGAAGACCCCAGCCCAGCCCCAATATCATGGGCTTTCAGGCAGCAGAGTGGTCATGAGTGGTGGATGCTGTGACAGTTGTTGGCTAAGTGCTATTGTTGTGTGTGTGTGACTGTTTACTAAGTCATCACCACTAAGCTACAGATAACAACTCCTCAATTTAGGCAAAGTAGGTACAGGCAAAGAAGAGCAGAGGGACACAGAGAGGTAGCATTTGGTCAAACAGGAAAACCAGATCAGCTGTTTCTGCTGTTACCAAGGAAGGGAGGTGGAAAAAGTATCATTATCTCCTCATTCCCTAGCAGTGCCTGACAGAACACGCTCACCTCCCTTCCAGCTCTCAACAATTAGACAAATTTAATGGTGCAGGCTGTGGAGAAGCCAACAGGACTGTCAAACTGCATCTCCAGCTATCACAGGGAAACAGAAAGGTCTGCAAAACGTTTTCATCTCACAGCCCAAGTTCACTGAGGGCCACAAATGTTTGCCACCAGCCTAGGAGAAATTCACAAGCAGAATCCTCAATTCTAATGTGCTGCAAGAGGTGAGTAGAAGATATTAAGACCAGTGCCACTGTCTGATTCCCAGTAGTAGGGATTTGTTGAGTGAAACTCACAGACAGTCGTAGGAAGTGGTTCACACCCTGTGCACCAGAGTAAAACACCCCCTATGTTTTTAGTTAAAATTGAGTGCTTAATAACATTCTTGCTTTTTTCCCTTGACTGAAGTACACTCACAGCTAAATTAGGAACGTGTGGATTATTTTCTCTAATAGGTATTGAATGGATAATGCCCAGCATAGTTTTCCATTTTAATTCTCGTCAGATGTGTAAAGGGATGCTCAGATTCCCAGGCTGCATGGGCTCATGAGAATCCACTGAAAGCTAGAGTCAGTCAAACTTGGCACTTTGAGCATCTCCAGGCTTCATCCTGACACTGCAATTCACAAAGTTCCCTCTAGAACACATCTAAGGAAAAAAAACCTGTACAGAGCTTACACTGACAGACGCAGAGGGGCTAGTTGTTTTTTCTGGACATATGTTTGATTATTGCTTTGGCCGTGAAACTTATAAACCTCAATTACCACTCAAGAGAGATGTCTCTTCTAATCAAATCATCTCTTAAACAGCCTGGGCCCTCTCCAGTCACAGCCACTTTTTTTTCTTTTGTGGGATGACCAAGCTGTTCTTCCAAGTTTTCCAGTTTACCTTTAAATTGAAAGCAAGTACTTACACAGCATAAACAGATCTAGCCAAAAGAAAGCTTTCACACTTCACAAAGTCCTAAAATGTATTCTCAGAGTTAGTCAGAATACAACTGCTAAACAAGAAGAGTTTGGGGACAACTTTGAATTCTCATTGAATCACTGCTTTTAGACTCTCCCTTAATGAAAAAAAAGAGCATGAGAGTGCCCACTTTAAGGCTTTTCTTGAAAAAGCTTCTCCATTTACATACACAACCACATCCTTTAGGCTGCATATAAGTGCGTAATAATACCTCAAGAAGCTTACTTTCCATCTCAAAAAACATCACTTCCTTTAACAGAAACTAGTTCATTAAATTAGATGGACACTGTTGTCACAAAAGATTTTAACCAGTTTTCTTTGTAGAAAAAGGCTTTAGGGAGCTTGATTAGGACACTGTAGAGAGTGGGATACATGCATAGACATCTACATCTGAGCTAATCACTCTAGGCTCCCTTTACTGCCAATTGAGAAAAATAGGTACTTCTGGGCCATAATTCATTTGTCACTGAAGTTGGTGGCTCAAATAAACTGGATGGGTGATGCCCTAAAAGTATTTATAGCTCCTCATTGACTCTAAAGACAGCCTGGGACGACTAACTCAGAGGCAAATTTCTACACTGTGGGTAAGAAAGTCAGATGAGCTGGAATGCACCCTGCATGTAGAAGGTTAGTTAAACTGAAAACTAACTTTTCTGTTCCCTTCTTTTCACAGCCAAGCTCTGCAGCCAGACATCATTTTTGCAATTAAGTAAAGACGAAATAAAGATGTCATAGCTGGGGCATGAGTGTGGCTCTATTGTTTGTAGGGGAAGGCAGAGTTTCTTGGTTGTTACATTCCCTTGATAGTTTGAACATGTGCTGTGCCTCCTGTTGCTCGGTCCAGCTGCTGCAGCACTCATGAATCAGGTCCCCAGCTACCAGCCAGCGCAGCCATGTCCCTGCGCTGTGCATGTCCGGCTCATTGCTGCTCTCCTGCTCTGTTGCCACTGGTAGCAAATGGTTTGTCCACTTGGGACACTTGGATTTTTTCTTATGAGAACAGTATCTGGCTTCAGATGTTCGAGATCAAATGTTTGCTAAGAACCTCTGGGTGTTTTTCATCTAAGGCTAGTCATTTCAGTGGGCTGCAAGAATGTTTGAAGTTTAATACTCACTGTCATGTTTGTAAATGGAAGATGTGCACATAGCCTTGTTTCCTTTGAAAGTCTCAGACTGAGCAGAGGAATGAAGAAAGGTAGACAGTGTAGAGTAAAAATCATGACATTATTAATATAATTAATTATTAAAATTAATAATAATTATTATTAAATTATTATTCATTCCCTATAAATTTGCTTTTCTTTCCCTTTAATTAACATTCACTCACAAAGGAAACTTAAGGTTTAAAATACTTGTTAACAGCACCCTTACAGGTCTAATACTTCCTGTTAGTTTTTTATTTTAAAGCAATTAGGAAGAGGAAGGAGTATTTTTGCAAGTACTGGTCTTAAAAAGTTTTTCTTTGAAATGTTATTACACTCAGCATGTTTTTCTGCAGTTGACTCAATAGTTTAGTTTCAGAGTTTAGTGAGAAGTCATGAAACACCTTGACTAGATTTTGAATAAGACCTTCAGTATACAATGTGGCAGCAATAATTAGAGCTGATTCATAACAACAAAAGTGTAGGATATAATTTTCTTCATACTCAAGAAAATCTCTCCAGCTTTAGAAGGAAAAAAGATTTTCCTGAAGTAGCTAAAGTGTCCCAAAGGCATTTCTTGCTACATTTTTCATATATTTCAAAGCAGAAGGGACATTCCAGCCTTTAAACTATTCTGCTTACAAATAGGCTGATTCTGCTTTATGCTAAAACCATGTTACATTTCTAGGATCCTCTTTTCAGGCCCATCTACACTATGAGGAAAGTAAGGCCCTAGAGTAAACAGTTAGGGGCAGTTTTTACAAACATGTTGATCCACAGATTTTTTTTGAACGTTAATGCTCTATACATTGTCAGCAAATTCTTTTGCTAGCAATTGATACATGATATTTGCAATTCCATGTCGTGTTAGTGAAATGTGGCTGATCACCTGCTTTGTGTCTCCCTCCTGTTAAACACAAAGGAGTGAGAAAAAGGATAGGAAGAAGCATTTGAACTTTGAATTTCTAGAGTATAGGTAAAGGGGTGAAAATATATCGTATAAGAAAATGATAGTTCTTTCCCATCTGAAGTCCATGGGATAATATTGCTTTAGACATTTATTAAAATTTCTTGACTGGATGTGGTACCTAAATTTAGTCTTCTTTTGTTGTAGTCAGGCAAATTGCATACATAACACCCCCTCTAAGGAACACAGGCAGTTATTTGTCTTGGGCTTTCTGTGTTTGGATACATTCAGAACTGCAAGGAGCATTAACCTCCAATGGTGTGATTTTTTCCCACTCATTGAAAATACAGACTGGACAAAGCAATCTTCCTTCATTCACATGAAGGTTCCTTCCAACCTCAATTATTCAGTGACTGAATCTCTGAATCTGAATTACATAAATGTTTTTAAAAAAAAAAAGAAAAGGAAGCACAGGGGAAAGCTAAGTCCATTTCTTTGTTTATTTACAAAGCAAATACTTTTAGAATTTGTCTTTGGATGTGGCATGTGTCCAGTTTTAAAGTTAAAAAAAAAAAAAAAAAAGAACAACTCGTGAACTCAAAAATAGGGCTAAATCAAGTAATGTGTCTGGTAGAAAAAGCAAAACTAGCTGTTATGAGAGTGCATGTATCTCACTGGCCACATGAACCTTTCTCCACTGTCACTCCCAATTTCTGCTCTAAAAAAATAAATTCAGTAGTTTGGCTGACAGAGGAAAAAAGAAGCTCTGTGGTGCCTAGGAAAATCCCAGTGCCAGCCAGTAGTGCCTTCCTGGAGTTTTAAGGATCCTGAGCTGAAGCCAGTGGAAGAAGAGGGCAGCACGGCTGCCATGGAGAGAAAGGGGGAATCAGCTAATTGCCCTCTCCCTGCTGTGAGTGCCCCCTCTGCGGGAGCTGGGCAGCCATGAGGTTGAGCTCACTCCAGAATCTCAGAGTTGTTGCCACCACAGAAAAAGGTAACGGGGGGGAATCTATCATCTATTGCTTGCTTCTGTTATCAGTAAATTTAGCAATCCTTTTTAAAAGTTCTTGCTCCCTTACAATATTTTTCCTAGGCCATTCCACAATGATTGCATGACAGAATTGCAAGACCATTGAAGTGGGAGTTAAGTACCTCAGGGCAAAAATCTTTTATATGCCTATCCACATGCTTTGCTGCCTAAATACCCTCAGAAACTGAATCCTTCATAGATACTCAGAAAAAAAGAAAAAAAAACCTTGAATGCCATACTCTTTTGTTATTTATGTTATATAGCAAAGCCAGAGCAAAAGCAGCAGCAGGAGTCAAACCTGCAGTCTTTCACCTAATGCTGTGTCCATAACATGGGCTATTCCCAATGACAGTTGAAAAAGACTGTTTTCAAAAGGTTTCTTTTTTCTTCAGTGTTTTTCCTCCTTGTCAAAATCTAATGCATTTCAACAAGAACTGGCAAACATTTTTAAACTTAAAAGATTAAAGTGACTGTAGAAATATGTTTTATTTTTGTAAAGTTATAATAAATAATAAATATATTTCCTAATTCAAAATGGTACCTAAACAATAAGAAATAATTATTGTTTAATTGTCAAACTCTGCGTAGTGGTAGTAATTTTGAAAGGGGCATAGTTTATAATTTATTCATTTTAAATTGTTTCTTGTTTGTGCTTTGGCTTGGTTGGGTTTTTTATATTTTTTCAGTCTGGTTCACTTGATTCCCTAGGTAAGTAACAATACAACCAGGAGATCCCATTGTGCTATTTATTTTTCTGTCATTTGGCATCTTAGTTGGCATTCTTCTTTTTCAAGCCATTTAGATTGATCTTCTGCAGTAAGCCATGAGATCAGAAAGTAAGGTGGTATGGGCTGGAATTCAAATTAAAGCATGTCTATATTACTCTAAAATTTGACATAGTTGGGCATATTCTAACAAGACCAGCTCAGTCGCATAGCAAGGAACTCTCTGCAGTGTAAACATTCCTTCTGCAACTAAGGACTTTGGCTTGTGGTTTGTGAGTTTGAGTTTCTGGAAGGAAAAAAAAAAAAACCCAGAAACAAAAAAACCCCAACAACAATAAAAAGAAACAAAACAACAACAAAAAGATACTCCTGAAGTGAAAGGTGGGATTGGACATAGCCAATATTTCTCTTTCTAAAGGGAGAACTCCAGCATACTCATAAACAGTGAAGCTATGCAAATTGGCTTATTAGAGGTGAAACAGGCTGACCAAAGGGTGCATGGAAAAGAAGGGCAGTTGCACAGAAAGATTACATTAGGCATTCAACAACCACTTATGGCCAGAAGGACTGTTCGGGCAAAGCTGCTTACACTCCTGATGAAGACCCAAGTGCCTCAGGTTTCAAGACAAAACTTTGCTGGATATCCAAGGCTGTGCCATTAGGCACGTACTGCTTGTCAAACTGGGCACCAATTTCCTTCCCAATGGTATTCAGAATGAAGATAACAGCATCACCATTGAGTTTATCCAATAGCAAACAGACTTGCTCCTTACATGTGCTCAGAAAACACCTAATTTTTTATAAAGAAAGAATTTGAAAAGAATGGGTTTGAAAGAATGGTGGCACTCTGCCTGCTTTTGAGTAACAACTTATTGTTTACAAAACCAGTTTCTCACCAACCCTCAGTTGCCTCTTGTAGGTTAATAACTTAATAAAAGGCAAGTAAGCACTACAAGGATCTGCAGTCTGGGCAATTCAGTGAGCTAGAAAAGATATTAATATAATTCAAGGGAATAAAGTAGACACTGAGAAGGCACATTTCAGAGGACCTCATCATATTAAGTAATACTGAGGAAATTCCTTCAAATCAGTATAGTTAAAATTACATTCAGTGTTGATAAACGCAAAGGAACCCGAATGAGGAATAAACACGCTTAACTATCTGAACACAGTGGTACGCTTGACATTACCTGTTATTACTAAGGAAGAGATTTTGGAGCCACTGAAGATAGTTCTCTGAAACTATCATTTTCATATCCGTGGTGTCAAAGAATAAACGGCACTATAGAAATTACTAGGACAGAAAGACAGGACAAAGAAAATATTAAATGCCACAGTATATATCCATGGCATATCTGTATCTTGATTCCTATATGGAGTTCTGATCACCTATTTCAAAAGGGACGCAATACAACTATGAAAGGTACAGGGAAAAGCGAAAAAGTTGATCTAAAGTATGGCAGGACGTCTGCATGATGAGAGATTAAATTAACTAGAATTGTTAAGGTGGTTAAAGGAAGGACCGCAGGTGGGAATATGGTAGAGGTATATAAAATAATGAGCGGCATGAAGAAGAAATATTATTCAGATCATCATAATGTCAGAGCAAAGGGTCATCAAATTAAATTACCAAACTGCAGGCTTAAAGCCGAGCATACTTAACTTAAAGAACCATCTGCTGTAGGAGGCTGTGGAGGCCAAAACTCTAAATGGGATCAAAAAGTAATCAGATCTAGGGAAGAAAAGTTAAGGGCTATTAAATGGAAAATACTACCCTTGGTTCGGGAAGTCCCTACACCAGGAGCTGCAACATGTGAGCAGGCAGAATCAGAGAACCTTTGCTCTGTGCCTGCAGTCTGGCCCAGACCCTTGCTGCTAGTCACGGTTAGAAACCTCCCTGAAGCTAGGTGAGTCCATTATAGCTGTTTTACAATTAAGATTAGCTGTGGAGACTTTATCCCCATAGTTCTTCCATGGAAAGCCTAGAAATCCCAGTTTCCTGCTGTTTCTGTGAGTGCATTAAACTCTGGCTGTGAGGGAGAACCTAAGGGCAAGAAGTTAACTCACGTATTCTTCCAGTTTTGTAAAGCTACATAGGAGGCAAAAGTTGCAGACATATTCCTCCCCTTAGTGTTTCAGTGCATGTGTCACTGCACTCAGCGTGTTGTTGCAATGCCTAATATTAGGGTTTTACTCTTCCCATAATAGTGTAGTGCCATCTTTTTGTTCCTAGGTGAAACTCATGAGTTCTGTCCCCAGCACCTACTTTTTAGCACTGCTGCACCTTACAACACCCAGAAGTGTATGACGAAGCAGGAAGAGAACTTCTTTCTTGTGACTCCCAAATGTTCAATTTCACTGGGCTATGAAGGGTACAGGCAGGGTGAGGGGACCTGTGACAGAGCAGAGGGCAGAGGGTGAAACCCCAGGCTGAGCAGCACCTCCTTTTGCAGTAAGTGTCCTGTGATCCACCTGAGCAGGTCTGATCCTATCTTGTCAAAATGTATGGGACTAGAGAGGGGAAAAAAAAGAACTCCTGAGAGCAAAATAGTGGAAGCAGGATGGCACAAAAGGGTCTGAAGAAACATGAAAACAAGTGCAGCCATCAATGAACAAAAAAGGAAGAGCTCTGATTTCAGTGCAGCCTTGCTGTGAAAGGAGCCCTGAAATAGGCTATATTTAGAAAAACAAGAACTGGATTAAGATTTCTGTTCCAAGTCTGAGAGGTTACCTGCTGTGAGCAGGAGCTGGCTGTCTCTGCCCCTTCCATGAGTGTTTGAAAGAGAAAAAGGTAAGAAGGTGGAAAAGGAAGTCAAAAGTTGAGAGGAGCAGTGGTGCCTGCTGCTGCTGCTGCTATCTTTGCCTCATTCAAAGCTACATGCATACCTGAGTACATGAATGCTCTTCCAGAAGCTGAAAAAGCTGAGCTGTGTGGAAGTTCACAGGTCAGAATATTACCAAGAGCATGGTACAGGGCCATAATGCACAGAAGCAAATCTTGTATGTAACTGCACAGAGAAATGGCTACCTCATTACCTCTGCAGAGCAGAAACAGCAATTATCCCACATCCTTTCCTATTTCAGACTGCTGGAGTCCAGAAGTGTGGCTTTTCTAAACTGATGCACTCTTTCGGTGCCTATGTGTCCTGAACACCCAACGCTATTATTCAGGGAATGATTAAGCAGACGGAGAGGGCTGCCAAAGTAAGCACTGGGACCTGTATTCACCGCTTGCCATATTAATACATTTACAAAATAATACTGTCCCTATACAGCCTTGGAGACAGGAACAAGGCAAGGATATCTGGACACAAGACCAACAGCATTATAGCAGTTTGTTCCTCATACTCCCCTTTGCACTGTGCTCCAAGCAGTGGCAGTGGAAACAGCCAGTCCTGACTCTTCGTTTCACAGCCATTGGTAACCTTAGAGGAAATCTTAGTCAGCTTGCCTTTCTAGGAGCCCCAGAGCAATCAGTTAATCCATATGCTCAGTATATTAACCCCAATTTTTGTGAATTCTGCCCATATACTAGAAAATACTACCGGCCTGATGTTACAAGCACAGTTCTGGACCTCTCAAACTGTTGCTTGCTAACAGAGCAGGAAGTGGAGAATGGAAATTCTGCTTGTATTTATAAGAAGGATGTCAGTGCAAAACTTGACTGAAAGTAATCATTGATTGCCAGAGCTGTATGCAAACATTTGCTACTTCAGTCCACCCAGTTTCTTATTCTGCTACTCAAAAGGCAGAGCTACACATTTGCCTGCACAGCAGGGCCCAGAGAGGCTGTGGTGGGAGTGCATGACTACAGGCAGCGATGCAGGCAACGCTGGCAGTGGGGCAGGTACAAACCACCTGGCCTGGCAGCCAGACTCCACCAAGTGTCATTGACATGAAACAGGAACCCACACAGCCAGAAAACAGCATTGCTGAAGGAGTTTTGACCAGTTTATGGATGTCCCAGGGCTGTGTGGGAAGAGAGGCAAGAGAAAGAAAAAGAAAAAAACCAAAACACAAACACAAACCAAACTGAAACAACAACAGAAACAAAGCAAAAGACTTTGTTTGGCCTCAGCTGGACTACCTTGTGGGATCCACCTTGCATGTTCGCGCTAGCCAGGAAGCAGAGAAGAGGTGGGGAGATACCTCCCAGTCCTCTGCAAATATAAGTCCAACAGAAAAAAGTACAGCTCTAAAGGCATCTGGGAAAAGGAAACAGAAGATAACCTTACTTTTTTTTTTTCCCTTCAACAAGACTGTCTGGCAAACAGTTACATACAATGATTTAAAAAAAGAGATGTCAAAATAGCCCTGATGCCTTCAGGTGAAAAGCACAGAAAATTCAAAAAACACATAATAAAACTCTTGGGGATGTATGAGAGCCGAGCTCAAGCTTTGCTCCCTCAGAATCAAAAGCAAAGGCTTAAGCCTTGCTTCCCCACAGCCCAGGTGGATCCTATCTTTGTGGCCATTCTCTAAACTACACGCAGGAAAGATATCACCCTTCTGACCATGGAGGCCTTTATACAACCTTTCGCAATCACACCAGGCATGTAGGACATTTGATCCTGTTGCCAAGAAACAGCCAGTCCTACAGAATGGTTTGATTTTCCTGACTGGAATATGCAAGTCTTTTTGTATACATGGTAAATGCCACTTTGTTAAAAAGGAAAGCTAAAAGTGTTTTTCAAAAACATGCATGCACCCACCTTGCAAAAGTGGCCTCTAATTTTCTATATAGTTGTAGAGGTTTCATTTGCTGAAATGCTGAAAACACCCACATCTCTTGTTGTAAATACACCACTAGCATAGTATTTATAAAAATCTTTTATAATTGCACTCTGGATTTCTAGTTGTCTATCTGCACAGGGATTAGGCTAGGTCAGAAGAGACAAAGAAGAATTAAAAGTTGCCCAGGCATCAAACAGAACCTGAAACAGACACAACAGGTAATAAGTTAAACATTACATACACATTACTCAATCAACAGAAATCAATTCCAGCTAAAGGAGCAAACATAATCTTTTTGTTTCCTATTGTAAAGGAAATTATTTCATCTGGAGTATCTCAGTTGGTGGAAATGGTAGCTGAAGCACATATGACAAAGCAAAATTTACTACGCTATCAGTAGAAGCAATATTCATGAAGGAAAAGAAAAATCTTTGGTATTCATTGTGGGTCTTGCTAAAGCATTGCTCAGATCATGTAAAGACTTTGCTGAAGTGCTGAGCAACGTGGCCCTGAAAGGAGCTATTTACCATGCAAAATCCATCAACTTTGATAAGCTTAAATGTAAAAGGAGAATAGTGGAATATGCAGAGGCCAGTCTAGGAGTAAGGGAGACAAGGTTATTAAGCAGAGGATGGTCAGATGCTGTATGGGTATAACATGAGCGTACAAACAGGATGGATCTTGGTTACAACTATCAGTGTGAGGGTGGAAGGCAATATCTAATCTATTTTGATCTCTGTAGCTTGTTTTGATTGACATATGAAAGAAAAGTTGGAAACGGCACAGCTATTTATTAGATCATGGGGTGTGGTTTCGTGTTAATACCCTGTCACGGCAAAGTTAGCTAACGCCTTGCCAGGACGAGCTCCTTGCTGGCAGCAAACATGTCTCAGTCTTTGCTTCCTAACTGAGCCTGTGGTCTTTATCTGTGGACCAAAAGCCACCCTGCAGGCTCAGTACAGCTAGCTTATCTGCACAAGGAGTGCTGAGACCACAGGGATGTTATGGCCTTCTTCAGCATTGATTATTTGAAGTGCTGCTGTGCTTTCCACCACACTGTGCACTCCTGTAGCTGCCCTGTATTTCAGCAGTCACCCTATCGCTTCCTTCAGGAGGAAGGAGATAGAAAGAAGGCCTTTGGTGATTGCCCTTCCCAAGGTCAAAGAGCTGTGTCCTAACTCTTAAGAGGGCACAGTGTTTGTAGTGAAGAGAAAGTCAGGAGGGGAACAATAAAAAGTTTTCATTCAGCTTCTTTTCCCACATCCCCAGTGAGCTATGAGAGGACAGAGATTTTACTCATAAACCATGCCTTCAAGCAGACAACTTACTTGGGAAAAAGGAGTCTGCCTCTCATTCAAAAGAGATGAATGAACAGATCCTGTCATTCACTAGACCAGGACAAGTGGGTAGGTCTAAACTTGCATGAACTTTGGTGGTCACTAGTACAACGATATTGTTGCTGTCATGCAGGATGAAGAGCTGTAGGTCCACTGAGGCTGGAAGGTGCAAGAAGAGACAAAGCACTCTGGGAAGAGGGGATGCTGGAGAGGTGAGCCTTGAACACTAGTACATCTCAGTACAGAGTTGCCCATCACCTATCCAAAGAAGCATAGCATGACAAGTATTCTTAACTTGAATGTTGAATGGCATTTAGGAAGAAAGTTATCTCCTCGTGTCAGAGAAAAGACTGAGCTGCAGGAAGGACAGCAAAACTAACATGCAATAGTGTGTAGTGTGGCGAAATACACATTAGGAAAGGATATTCTACAAGGAAGGACTGGAAGGCAATGCTCCTCCACTGTTCTTCCTCCATAGGTGCACAGATGCGCATGTAACATCCTGGACACCAACACTTCTACCTGAGGACTAAAGGAATATATGGTTCTTTTCTCCTTTATTCTTAATTTGCTTACCTGACTTCTTCCTTTATCCTTGATTGTCTTTGCCATCTGTGGTTCTGTGACTCTATTTCAACAGTTTCTTTGATCTGCTGTAGATTGCTTCCAAACCTATGTAAATTTTTATACAATCCTTGATTTATTTGTTCCAAAGGATCTTTTCGATGTATTGTGACATCTTTTGGATCCATTAGGAATTTAATACAATGTCTTTTTTATTTGCATACTGTTTTAATGCTTTTGAACACCAGTAGAATATTAAAGAAGAAAATGCATAACTTTTGATGCCAAGAAAGATGCTTGGAGGAGGAATTTTTGTGTACCAGAAAGTGGCTGCTGCAGGTACTAGTGAAGAGTTTCTTGAGCAAAGACTGTTTTAGGGTTTTAGGCACAGAATATTCTGTATTAAAAGAATATTCTTTGTTAAAAGAAGTGTTAAAATTAAAAACGAGTACTTGCTTTAGCATCACACTATCGCATTTTAAATTATTTGTTTTTAAGAGAAAGGAGACAATCACCACTACCAACAAAGGGGAGTCATTAAGTAATTAAGATTCCTGCCCTAGTCCCTGTTAACCTGAGAGATCCTTTCAACGCTACACATAAAAGCATTTCCTATTCATTGTAAGCACTGTTGTGGATTACATGAAATACTTTCATTCCATCTAGGGAAAGGAGTGCTTGTGATTTAATGTATTTGCTCTTTACATGAACCATTCTGCAGCTCTGGCAGCACTGGCAGCTGCCCTAAGCGAAGGTATGCGACACATTGACACCCATTTTATGCTCCCAGATTAGGAGCTGGAACAGTGCCATTTCTAGATATACATGAGTGCCCCAGTTTGGTGAGTGAAAGTAATTTACAGGCTCTTGAATGTTGTGAGTATTAGCCACAGTCATTACAAAAGGCTCTTCTTTGTAATAGCAAGTGAAATGCACAGCATATGGGCTGGCCAGTTTCTCTTAAAAATTGTTTCTGTAATGGTTATTTATAGCTTATCCTTGTTGCATGAAGATGAGCAGTTTAAACAACATCCATGGTAGAAACACACATGATGTGGTACCAGGAAAAAAAAAAAAAATTGGCTGAGGATATTCTGTTCCTCGGTTTCTCATTTCTGTAAGTGTCTATATTATGTGAATCTCAGTTCAGTTACAGAGATTCAAATGGGGAAAGATGAGATGTGTTACTGAGCCAGGGCTGTTTTCTTATATTTAGCAAATGAAACAAACAGTCCTCAACTTGAATTGCCCTGGTTACGGTACTCATCGCTGGTCCAAGAATCTGACACAATGAATAACACAGAAAAGCTCTTTGAAATATCATTTCAGTCTTGTTCATATCTGGTACGACTGCAGAGTTAAAAACATTTAACTAAACCAGGTTTCGTCCCATTTCCCTCACTCCCTTATCACAACTGAATGTACTGCTCCTCCCACGCGAATATCTGAGTGACTTGAAAGCTGCCCCGTTAGGCCGTGTTCAATAACAGCAGTTTAAAATCCACCAAGGTCTCTGTATCTAGCATTTCCAACTAGCTGGCTGTATGTGGCTTTCTGCTGTAAGCAGTGACTTACCCAGGATGCCTGAATCACACTTCAGAGGCTGTCAGACGCTCTTTGTTAGCTGGGCACAGGGGCAGAGGGGAAAGTAGGATTTTCTGCTATTCCAGCCCTGCTTCTCACAACTTGTCTCTGTAGTAGATTCCCCTCAGCTACAGGTCCTCTGTCTTGAGCAGTCAGTCAAACACAACTCCAGCCAGCCTCAGGGACTTAGCACCGCCAGCCCACATGCAGCCTCCTTAGAGGGTGAGTAAAGAATTCTCCTGATTTCTTTGTCTTAAACATGGCAATTATTTTTCATTTAGAATTTAAACTTACAAGGTGCTGAGTTTCTTAGATGAGCAAATCACAATGCGTGGGTCCATGCACCAGAGGCCAGACTGTGCTATGGATCATTGCTACCAGGCTCTATATACCAAGTATCTCTATGTTCATAATAATGAAGTTCTACATGATGTATTTTTCCTTAGGCAGAATCCTCTCCCTTGCCTAATTTCCTCTGACGACACTTTTTCTGACATTCTTAGAAAAGTCTGGCATGAATGATTTCCCTTTCATTAACACAGGATTGCAACAGAAATTCTTCACAGAATCACAGAATGACAGAATGGTTGGAGTCAGAAGGCACCTCTGGAGATCGTCTTGTCCAACCCCCCTGCTTGAGCAGGTTCACCTAGAGCAGGGTGCACAGGACTCCGTCCAGGCAGGTTTTGAATATTTCCAGAGAAGGAGACTCCACAACCTCCCTGGGCAGCTTGTTCCAGTGCTCTGTCACCCTCACAGTAAAGAAGTTTTTCCTCATATTCAGGTGGAACTTCCTGTGTTCTAATTTGTGCCCTTTGCCCCTTGTCCTGTCGTTGGGCACCACTGAAAAGAGTCTGGACACCCACCCTTTAGCTATTTATAAGCATTGGTAAGATCCCCCCTCAGTCTTCTCTTCTCCAGGCTGAACAAATCCAGGTCTCTCAGCCTTTCCTCATAAGAGAGGTGCTCCAGTCCCCTGATCACCTTTGTGGCTCTCCACTGGACTTGCTCCAGCAGTTCCCTGTCCTTGAACTGGGGAGCCCAGAACTGGACACAATACTCCAGCTGTGGCCTCACCAGGGCCGAGTAGAGGGGGAGGATAACCTCCCTCGACCTGCTGGCCACACTCCTTTTGATGTACCCCAGGATCTCGTTGGCCTTCTTGGCCACAAGGGCACAGTGCTGGCTCATGGTCAGCTTGCTGTCCACCAGCACTCCCAGGTCCTTCTCAGCAGAGCTACTTTTCAGGAGGCCAACCCCCAACCTGTACTGGTGCATGGGGTTGTTCCTCCCCAGGTGCAGGACCTTACACTTGCTCTTGTTGAATTTCATTAGGTTCCCCTCAGCCCAGCTCTCCAGCCTGTCCAGGTCTCGCTGGATGGCAGCACAGCCTTCTGCCACTCCTCCCAGTTTTGTATCGTCAGCAAACTTGCTGAGGGTACACTCTATCCCTTCGTCCAGGTCACTGAATTCAGTGAATTGAAGCTGAATTACAACTTCCCAGTCACTGGCTCGTGCACAAGATAGGTATATTTTGAGATCCATCTTCCAGTTAGCAGTGATGTTGCAATTAGTTACAAAAATAGGGAGAATGGTCTCACCACTGTATGCTCTCGAGCACTGTGCTGTCAATGTCATTCTGTTGCTGAAACCACTCCCAAGCTAGAATTGAGCTGCAACACAGAAATCCCCAGTTTTGGCAGATGTTGGTTAAGCAGGTTTGTATTTCATTCCTCGGTTGCATGTGTAATTTCACCCGCCAATTTCATCATTGCCTCCACCTGGATCCAAACATATGCTCTATTATACTCAGGACTAGCCTTTCGGCAACACACAGGCCAGCTTTTTAAGCTTAGATGTCTGAAGTTTGTCCCAGATCTGTATTTAGGGTCTCATAAAGCTCCTACTAGCTTCAGATGAAATAGGTTCACTCCTAAACAGCAAAATTAGCTGAAGTCACCTTTTAGTTCCTATTTTGTTCTTGTATCAAAAATATGAAGTTGATCTTTATCAAAACTATCAGAACGAATTCACAGTAAAACAGTAATTTACAGTGCTTGATTCAATCATCTCCCTCCTGCTTCAGCTGGCTTGGTTTGCACACTGTGAGCCTTGGACCCTACCTATTTGCTCCTTGCCTACCTGTATTTGTTACTACAGCTCCAGTCCCTTTCTCAGTATAGGTAACCAGTGCAAGAGTGCCTTACTCTGCTACAGATCTTCACTAAATCCTGTGAAGATCTGCTTACAAATTGCTTCTTAAGGGCACTTTGTAAAAAAACCCTCACAGGATGTAGCGTTTGCTGCATCCCAGAAATTGAAAATCATACTGAATATTATGTCTGCTTTTTAAATGTCAGCGTGTTGAAAGGCGTTTGTCATCTTTAACAGTAGTCTATGACTCTATGCATAGTTTTGATGCTAAAAGCTGTTTTCTTAGAAAAGACTCTACCACAATGTACTTAGTCTAGCTTGCATCAAACCATACTCCCTATAGATGATCAAAGCTTTGAAGACAACTAAGTCACCTCAAATATTTGCCAAGAACAGTTACATCTCCGATGACTCACTAAGGCATAGTAGAAAAAAAAATCCTATCTTTCTGGGGGAAACTACTGTGGCTACCTAAGCCACAATTTTTTTTATTCATCAGCTTAAAGGTGTTTGTACTTTTTCCTTTTAAAAAAAACCAAACAGCTTAGTTCAGAGGAAGAACATACCAGGGACTACCTCAAAAAAGACTGTCCTCTGCTCTGTAGGAAAGTGCTCTCTACCCAGCAGAGATAGGCCAATTCTTTCCACTTACAAAGATGTCAGCTACTTATTATTTCTCCATAAAATTATGTTTTGGCTTCATCTCCAAAAGAGTGAAAAGGATTTGCAACTACCACTTATAAGTCAAAACCATTGAAGCATCAAACCACATCAGATTCATAAAAGTAGAAGACTTTTGTAAGATCAAAAACTATGCAAATGCTGCTTTGCAGCTCAGGTATATCACATCAGGAGGACCACAAGATTACAGTCTTCAAATTATAATAAAAAAAGGTTAAGTGTATGTACCATTTTCTGTTCTTACTACAATCATGCATATTCATTAAAAGATTCTTTTTTTCAGCTGTCTACAGCAGCAGTACAAGAAATCAGATCTATTTTTCCTAACAACATTTGTTAAAGATAGTTATGCAGACATTGGACTGATTTAACCTTTTCAGTATCCTATAATTTTGACTAGCTGGCATCCTGCCCCTACTTTGCAGCGCAGAAGCTGAAGCCACAAGTGTTAAGAAATCAACTGAGCTGTGGAAGAGCTTTGAAAAGGTCACTACAGTACATTCAGCTACTGCCTTTCACAGCTTGCATGGGGGCTCGAAACCACCTTCCTGTGCCAAAGACAGCAAACACAAATCCGGAAGAATGGGTGTGCCTACGCTGTGATTTGGAGGCAGAAAAAAACTTATTCTGCCCACACTCCAAGGTGGTTGGATAGGAGCCAGTTATGATCTGGAAGTTGTATAGATATATTTGCATAGCAGTATGGCCTTGTGTTTGAACTAACATGTTCCTCTGAGGCACATAGGCAACACAGAAGTGAAACGTTTCACTGCATTCTCCATCTAGCTCAAACAACTCTTGGGCAGTGCAACCTTAGGAAATGTCATCCCCACGAAATGCCTTGAGAAAGAGAGAGTGGAAGTATAATCAGATTCTTTTCTGTCACTCTCGTCTCCTTCACAGAAAGGTTTTCAGGTACTTCATTAATAATACAGACTCTTCAGCAAGGCACCAGATAACTCCAGCCAGCACTGGACCAGTTCATAGAATATCAAAACTTTTCTTCTGTTTGATTTTGCATCTCGGCACAGGAAAGTATTTCAAAGCAGGGAATATGTGTTTGAACTCTGATTCCACGTAATAGGCAAGTATGGGGAACAGAGAGAGAGACCCTGGGAGGAAAGGCTTTGCAACATTTCCAGAAAATAACAATTTCAGTTAGGATATTTGCAAGGATAATGCTGCCATTTTCTGAACATTAATATCAGAAAGCACATTCAAGTGTTCTCTGTTTACAGTATGCCAGATTTCAGTGCTTTTTCACAGGTTTAACCAAAGTAAAGAACGATCGCTTACTTCTGAGCTTTATATTTACATCAGAGCAGAGATGAACTCTCTAGTCTTGCACATAGGCTGGTTAGAAGACAGAGCACACGGGACAGAGAATCACAAACACATAGATGGAATTTTAAACAGAAGGTTGCATCTTATTATCTTTTAGCTTTAATATCAAGCCTTCTCCATCTCAAAGAACCTGGCATTCCTTGAGCCAACTGCAGCATTAAAGCAGCCTCACGCCAAGCAGCAACTTTTGAGATTGGCCTTTTCATCCTCCTCTGTCAGATTCTGTTTGCCTCTGACTCTTCTCATCTTCTTCCTGCAGGGAGAAATGCGGTGCACATGAAGGTAGCAGGAGCAGAGGCTGTAAGATCTCTTCTCCACCCAAGCTAACAGAATCAGTGGTTATTTCAAAGGTTTCATTTTCACCTGTGGGAGCTGTTTCCTTTGAACTTCTCACTTGCTCTGAACAAGTTTAAACAAAAAAGCAAACTCCACTTTAAGTGTAAAGATTTTAAATTTCTATTTTTGTGCTTTTTATTAAATAACACTGACATTCGGGCAGAGCAAGTAGAAAAATTCTCTAAATAGCTTATCCTGAAAGGAAAAAAAAAGTCCTTCTGAATTCCAAATTCTAGTGATAGTGTATGATTAAATAGTGTCATCAGAAATTCTTGGAAATGCAGTTTAAACATCATTTGGGGGCAGGAAGGGTAAAATACATGCAGAGAAGATTTCTTACTGCATAGACTGATTTCGTTCATACACAATCGATTCTCCCTCTTTCCTGCCTTATACCTCAGCCAAAGGCTGCAGATAGAGCCGGTGAAATCTCTTATCACTGTCACCAGAAGCGGGATCAATATTGGTCGCTCTCAAACATTCTGAGGAAGTAGGGAGAGCAGGAAATATCCCAAGCATCACAGCCTGCCTCTCCACTTAGGAGCCCATGGGTCCACTGACCTCAAATAATCTCAGCAAGCTTACCCCATTTATCGAGACATGGGCTATGTTGTCCTACGGTTTGTTACAGCGGTAGCAGCTTGTGGAGGCAAGAGTGCCAGCAAATCCCATGCAAGTGTATTCGGCAGTGTTATAAAATCCTGAACAAAGCCCTCCAATTTGCATTGAATTACCAAGCTTCCTAAAAGCATGGGACAGAAATTATATTGTATCGCACATCACTCTGGTGATGGTGATTGACTGAAATCAGTTCTATAACATATTTAAGCCAAATTAATAGAGAGAGACAAGTGGACTGGACTCGGATACGCTACCATCTCCAGGTCTGAGACACGGCTAGGTTTTCATATTCCACTGCCCAAATCATGAGCGTAGAAGTTGAGGAAGATAAAGAGATACTTTCAACTCTTCGGCAAAGATAGCAACATAACGTAATAGAAAAAAGATGAAGCAAGACAGGCTGCAACATAACTTCTGCTCAGTCAATATGATTTCTGGTGTGAAATCTGGGGTAAGTTCAGGTCTAGTACCCCTTACTAAAACTTTCTCTAATGCTGATAGTGATCAAGGGCATCTTGACATAAACTCAATACTGGTTTGCCTTATAGCATAAAATTAAATAACATTATAAGGCAAACAGGTGTGGAGTACTGGTGTTCTCACCACAAGACCTTGCCCTCAACAGAGGTGAGCTGATTATTTTTTTTCTCTTTTTAAGTGGCTCAAGCACATCAGTACACTTATTTCAAAGATCCTGTGTGCCCTATTTGCACTTCTGTTTCTGGAGCCCTCCTTCTTAATGGCAACAGGTACTTTGACCTTCCAGATTCTGTGCACCCTAAGATATAAGTTAATGGCAAAGTACCAGGCATCTCTTCTACTACTCTGCCTTTTTATTTGCTTTTCATCCTCTGTAGTTTCCAACAATGTGACACAGCTTAAGGTACTGAGGAATACAGTGCTCCCAATAGCATAAGAAATTTTGCAAAATACGACTATGGCATGAAACTTCTCCCAAGTGTTGTACTGCACATTATCTGCACACTTGAGCAAGGAAGTCCATCAAGGTNTTGCTTCAGAGCTAATTTAGAGCATTCAAGGAAATCAGAGTCCACTGGTTTCTGTAGGGAGAAAAAGACATCACTTTCATTTCCATCCTGCTCTCTACTTTCACTCTTTAACTTCACGTAACTTATCTAATCATTACTTCTTGGAATGGGAAATGAAACAACCTCTTTTTACGTACGTGGGGGGGAATAGGTATTTCTTTCCTTTTCATAAGACTTTCCACTGAGCCAAGAACTCCTGAACGTTCATAATTAAACTTTATTTTACTTTTAAATCAGATATTAATGATATATATGATTCATGCTCTGCAAATTGCATATTCCGGGGGGGGGGGGTCTTCTGTTAAAAGGAACAATAAAGTGAATATCTTAATAGAAGAAGATCCATCTAATAGATGGAACAAGAAACAGATAGAGAGCCTGAGGAGCTTTTCAGGTAGAGATTAAAATCACAAGCGTGTGTGTGAATTAAAAAGAACAGATCCATTTATCTCTGTCTCTTTACACCTGGGCTGAATGCTAAGAACCATCTGTCAAAACTGCATGTGAGGCAATAAAGAACGTTTTGTTTATCTGTGAATAAATTAAGAGCCTCAGACAGGATTCAGCAGAAGCACGGTAAGTTAAGTTGATTCTCTCACAATCCACTCTGGCAGCTGTCCTTTCTGAGGAACCCCAAGAGGGCTTTTGATGGAGTTGCTCAGAGGTGGAGGGGAGTAATATCCAAGACATTTCACAATCAGTGAATCAGTACTGTCTTTCTGATTGTCACTGTTCTCCTTTCAGAGCAGACAGATGTTATGTTTCTTAAGCGAGAACAGGCTAACTAGAGCTACTAGAAACTTCTCAGGACTGTCCCACTAAGGGAAGAGTGATTCTGGGAAGCAAAGAAGCTGCCAGAATTGAAGCATCTGAACATCACTGTGGCCATTATCACTGATGGAGAGAGTGTTTCTACATATAAAGGCGAGGGATCTATTACTGGAAAGATCCAAATGTGCTCACATGTGTGGGAATCCTTCAACAGACCAGGCAGGACTCCAAAGAAGACAAATTAAATACCATTACTGATGGTTAGAAACACAGGAACTGTAAAGTAGCTGTTACTTATGCTGTAAATGATATATGAATTTGAGCAAGTTATTTAACTTTCATCCTTCTGTTGGAGTAAGTAGGAAAAATAGTTTCTATATTGCCTAGACTATATTCTACTAGTCTATTACATTTATCTGATATATTCCCTAGTCTATATGCTAGTGATTTCTTAAATCAGCGTGACCCAAAATGGCAATGAACTTTAAAATAATCCTGAAATCTATAAATAAACAATTTCTGTGTATCAAAATAAAATTTCCCAAACCTACAGAATGGACCCAGGACCAATAAAAGACCAATAAACTTTGTAATAGGAGAGACTTGGGTGGGAACAGAGGGGGAAATTGCCTGGAGAAAGAACTGGAATGGAAGAAATGCCTAATAAAATGTGTGGTGTTCACCCTCGTGGAAGCATGACCTTATACTTACTGTACTCTGAGAAGGTCTCAAATGAGCAAAGTTCAGTTCCCACCTCTTCCACAGACTTCTGGCACAGCCTTGGCTAATTAACCAAATCCCTTTGTACCACAGAATAGGCAGGCATAATAGTAGCCCTTCCCACTGCCTAGTCACGTCTAGTTAGACTGTTAAAATGAATTGTTTCTTATAAGGTACAAGTTGTTCCCTTTTATGCTTTCATGCAGAGCACTTAGCACAGTTGGAGTAAAGGCTTTAAGTTCTACAAGTAAAAAACAAGGCGGGGAAGGAATTTATTGCTGCTCATTATTATTCAAGTCTCTTGCTGGAAGGAGTGTAGGAGCTTTTCTTCTAAGGGCAGATTTTGCAGAATGACACCAAATTCTCAGAATAACTGACCTTGCCATCTCAGCAATGCAAATGAAAAGCAGAGGATTTGCACATGAAGTGGTAGGAGCAGCATACTGCTGGACACTGCATGGAGAAGTGGCAAGGACTGAGAGTATCCCGATTGTCTTGATATCCAGAGTATCTTGATTATCTGCTGTGTGATTTTGAGTATTTTTAGCAATCCCCTTGTGGGGACGCAGATGATAAATTGTTGTCTGTCAGGTTATGGTAGGGATTTCAGTATACAGCGTTAACATAAGCTAAGAAGCATGGATATTGAGCAGAGAGAGACAGTATAAGGTTTCCTGCCTCATAATGCTCAGTGATAACATTTCCCCAGTGTGAGCTGTAAGTAGAATAAATTTGACCCTGCTAAAACTACCTTAAACGTTTTTTTCAAACTGACTTAATTAGACTGACCCTGCCTGGGGTCCTCACACTGTTCCACAAATTAGTAGTAGCCTCTGTTTGTGTGACCCCCACACAAATCTAGTAGGGTAGTTTGAGCTGTCATTCTGCTTTTCCTGTTTACAAAATGTGTGCTTTTTGTAGCCTCTGGGTATACGTAATGGCTTCTCTTCTATTCTCTACTCAGCAGAAAAAAAAATAAGAAGAGCATAAAACTGTGTGCATGTACCTATTTATGTGTCTTGACAGTATTAACTCATGCAACAGAACACCCTGTACTAGAGGAAGTACTTAGTGGTGCTCTGTTGTCTATGGTCAATCAATAGAGATCATGATATTGGTAGTCCACAACAGGCACATTTTTCTTTGGCCCTGTATGTGTTGTAACCACAGATAAATAGCCAATTTGTTATTTATTGCTTTATTGATCATGTCATTTGCCTTCTTACCACAAGATTCAACTCCATGGAATTCACTTTAACATTCTAGGTCTGAGTAACTTCATCTGAGGAGCCTTAAAAAGACTGACGTGCAAAAGAAAAAGTTTCAATTTCTGAATTTGAAATGCAAATTTAACCCTATTGATTCCCCTCCACATTGAATGCTTGCCATGGATTACATGGAATTATGTCAGCCTGGGGACCGGGACGGAGAAATTCCGTTCTGGAGTAGATACCAATAGTCTCACCACACATCGCGTTTCAAAATCCACTGCTGTCTCCATCTGTCAGGGTAGATGGACAGTTTACAAAGCTGAGTGCAGGAGATCCCACACTCCTATCTCTGGAGTGAGTGCTGGGACTTAAAGTGATTAACTATACACAAGAAGAATGTGTTATACTTTTCAAAGAAGGTTCATTTTTTTTCCATCTACTTTTTCTCTGCTACTGAATCTCTTTCACATGGCTTCATGGCAGGGATAAGACCCGTGGTCAGAGAACAGCATACAAACTTAGGAAGGGGTGCTAAAGCCGCTGTAGGTCACCTTCACCTGTATGCCTTTTCAGTGCTGGACTGGTCCAGGAGATACGAGGCCCTTGGTGATGTTTAGAAAACCCCATATAAATTGCAACAGCCAGCCTCTGGCTTTAGAGTTATGAAGTTCCCTCACAATAATATGTACTGCATCATAGCTCCTAATATATTCTAGCTTCTTTGTCAACAAAAACCTCAGCTGCAGTGTACAAGATTTGTTCAGCTTTCAAGTGTCATTTTGGCCACAGTGGTTGTCACAAGGAGGCTGAAGCAGGGCATTTGTATGTGGGCAAGATGTCGCCAAGCTTTGACTAGAGGTAAGTCATTATATACCCAATAGAGGTAAGTAAGTGTCTTGCTCCAAAGGGATTTTGAAGGAATCAGATTGTTTCAGAGGAGGTCCTGGCCCATAATATATAAGATTAAGTAGGTGACGGACTGTAGAAGAGAGAATAAATTGTCCAAGATGTGTCTTTTTAAACTTTCCAAATATTTCTGAAGCGGCTTTTTCAACATGGGGCAAATACATGAGCAGTATATATGGCAGGGTAATGGTCTAGCACTCTCTTTTCTTTGGTGTGACTTCATTCACAGCTGTTCCAACTTCAAGTAATGTGTTGACAAAATATTCATAGCAGATCATGGTCTATTCCCTGTTGTACATGTATTCACACCTGCCTGGGTAAAGAACAGTGCTGATAATCATAAACATCCCAAGCCTTTCTCATCTGAGGAAAATAATCCCCCCAGGGATCAAATACTATAGGAGATTAAATATTCACACAGATATCAGTAGCCCAGAGGGAATATGAATAAAGAAAGAATCACTTTGAATTTTAGAAGAAACATATTTTTTAAGGAGATATACCCAAGATTAAATTTGTTTACTCTGAAGTTACTTTAGAATTTGGTTGTAGATCTCTGTAAGGAAAAACACTAGAACAGTCTCATTCTGACATAGATCTGGTAGTCCAAACATCCATTCTATTCCTAAATTGTCCATCAAATTGTTCATTTAAAAATCTCGGATTTCATCAAACCCAATCTTTTTAGGTAATCAGCACTACTTTAAGAATTATTTCAAGTAATTAAAATTAATAAAAAGGTTTTCATCAAGTGGCTTTGCAAGCTTAGTCTGTTGGTGAGTTTGCAATGTAACTAATGCAGGCAGCTGAATCCTGAATCAGCTTTGCCTTCCTCCCTTTGCTGTACCCATTATAGTGTCTCAATTCAACTGCCTTTTGGCTTTTCTCCCATATTTGAAGATCTTGTGGACTCACTCAATAAAGAATTAGACAACTGACATATTCTTCTATAAAATGTTTCAAAAAGGTTATAGGAAGGTTTTTTAATTTTGAGAATGGTTCATTTTCTTAATTTTTTTAGAACCCCATTGGTTCAATCTCAGCTATACTCTTATAGTAGTCATAGATTAGTCATAAATTTGCTCTTGTCAGAATGCTCCCTCATTTATCCCGTTGAGTCATGGTGATGCAGATTCCAGTTAGACTGATAGATAGACAGATAGTTAGACTGATAGATGTATAGGAGACAAAGAATTAGGAGGACTGTAAGGGACTATGGAGCTTAAATCTAGATTTCAAAAGCCAACAGTTTTTCTAAGCAGATTAGTTGGTTCTTCCAGTCCCAAGAACCTTTACAGATAACTATTTCAAAAAAGGAAGAAATAATTTTGCTTGTAGAGAGTCTACTAGAATATTCATTTTGGGACATTAAAAATTAGGTTACAATCCCTTCAAACATTATTTTGTAGTTGTCTTTTAGTGCAGCTAAAAATGTGTGGGGGGGGTTGTTACTCGAATTGGACAGATGCCATTGTCATCTAGCGTTCCAAGAGAGATTGTGTAAGACAGTAATGAATGTATATTTCATTTCAGATTTTGCTGTTATTTTGGCAGGGCAAGATATCGTTCACACCACTGAAGCTTCAACATTCACAGCATGAACACAACCATTACAGCTGACAGGCATCTTCCTGTGTCAGCCTTCTTCCCACACTCAGCTCTCCATCCCCGCTTGCACAGCTGTTTAATTCTGTGCAAAAGAAAACACTTAGATCCAAAACATCTGTAGGTTTCCAAAAGCTGCTAAAAGTCACAAACCTTCTGATAACTCTAACATATAGTTGGAGCAGTGTGAGGGTGAATAAGGAGGTTAAGCTGGTTCATTTGATAAGGTCAATAGAAAGGCTTGCAAGACCGACTTAATGCAATTCAACAAGTTACCTTATGCCAAAGGAGGAATGTAAACAGGAGGTATACTTTGAACCCATAATCCATCTGGCCATCGATATTCCAAGAAGATGAAGATGTTCTTGCAAACATCCGTTTGAATATGAAAAGCTGTTTGGTCCATCAAATTTTTTTTGTTTGTATTAATGGGGTTTTGTTTCTATTACTGTTCCCTCAGTCCCTTTTATAAGCAGAAACAAGTATATTTATTTGCATATGCAACAGAGGATTCTGCACGTATTTTTTTTCCCCCCTTTATTGATAAGCCACAGGTTTTAAAAGATACTTCCATGCAGGAAAGAAAAAGCAAGGTGACCAGTCACATCACAGAGAATTCAGACCCATAAAATGGGTTTGCTGTTTGGCAAATGCTTGCAAGTAATGATTGTTTCCATAAAATTCTGGATCTGCTTATGAACAGAAAAAAAAAAGAGCTACATTCAGTCAGATAATTCACAGTAGTACTTCGACAGAGATAATAGAAAGTGTCATTACCCTTGAAAGAAACTGCAATAGATGTGGTACTTTCTTGATGATATAAACTGTTACTGCATTGTTCACAAAATCCAGGAGCATTACAATTTTAACAGATCAAAAAGTTAAACAAATCTATCATAAATATCTTCTGTGCCCAGAGGTAGGTCAGAAGTACATACAAAAAAAAGCAAGCCAATCCAATTTTACAAGATTAACAAATCTCCATTAATAACAGAATAAGTACTTAGATAAATTGCAAAAATGCACCAAATATTAAGTGGTAAGACCCTAAGACTGGTTTTTTCCTGCAGAAAAAAAAAAAGCTAAATAAAATTTTGGAGTATTGTTTCACCCAGTAAATTCTTCATTATCACCTCTCTTATTTTTTTTTGTCTTGGTTAAAAGCAGACAGCTTAGACAATACATGTAAAAAAGCTTTTGATTCTCCTGTATTTATTTAAACCGATTAAAATTGCCTAATCACTTGGTGTTGTGGTTAATCTCTTGTTATTAATACCTTATTCTGTTCACACACTCTTCTTCAAATATTCATGTGCAAATAAAAATGTGCTGTGATCACAAACAACTGACACTTTCTGGGTTAAGTGTTGCCACCAAAAACAGCAAAAAAAGTGAAGGCTAGGATCTTCTCTATCCAGCAGAATAAACAAATTCAGGCATCAAACTTTGAATAAAGTGTAAGAGAGAAAGTAATTTTCCCCCATAACAGCATATATTAAAGTCTTCGTTGATTTTATATATTGAGTTGTCCCATTGTTCTGAATAAGATCTTCTATCACTTATGCATGCTAGTAGTAATTCATGAGATGTATTAGATAAAGAACAAACCAACATTGATAAGCTTTTTTAAATAAGACTTGAAATGAAGCAGTAACTGAAAACCATCTAATTATTGGTCTTCTTACCTGCAGCAGATTTTCATGCATGAGAAATGTGCATAGTTCAGACGGACCAGTTCCCCTGTCTTAGCAAAATTTTGCTTTCGAAATGCACTCTCCAGATAGATGGAGCTAATACTCAACAGGTTTAAAAATAGAATTAAATCTACGCATTTATCAATACCTTAATTTTTGACACAATTCTATTTTTTCAGTTTCTTGGCTTTTTCCTTTCTTTTCATTATGTTCTCAGAGCATTACTGCATGTCCTTCTGAGAATCATAAAGCCACTATTACAAGCCTCAGTACAGTGGAGGCATTCCTCATTGAGCCCCAAACAGTAATAAATTAATTTTCATATACTGTTTGGTCATAGCAACAGAAGACAAGATGAAACCCCTACTTATCAATGAGCTGAACATAGACAGTGACTTCCTGTTACACAGAGATAGTTCAAATCCTTAATTGACCCAAAAATCTGGATAGTGTGTCAGAGAACTTCAATGACCTAAGTTCTCAACTTTGCACACTCTCTGAATTAAACAACAAAAAAAAAGTAGTTCATTGTTAAGGAGATTTGAGAGAGATGAACAACCCTAATTCAAAAGCAAAATTAAATTTGGTATTCAAGTGTCAAAAGGAACCACACTAATATAGTGAATGCTTGTTGAAAAAATCCAGCTCGCCAAAACATTCATGAATATCATGGACTTTTCTTTCACCTTGTTGATGAGTGGCTCAGTATATGTAAATTACTTCATTATATGCTATTGCTTCAGAAAATTTTCAGGAAGTAACAGTTTCGTAAGCACCCATATATGCTCATAATTTCCTACAAGAGGATGAAAGCTCAGAGAAAATGATGTAGCTCATCTTCCCTTATGCTCACAAATCCAAAAACTGATCTCTGTAGAGTATAAGCTGAAAAAAAAAGCCCTCTTTCCCTCAGCCACTCTGACTGTGACTGCCTGGGTACTCCAACTCCAAAGAATGAAGAGCACTGAGAAAAAAAAGCTGCAGGAACAGCAAGGAAAAATGGGGCATTAATTTAATTCTGGTTTTGTTTATTTCAGAGTTTATTGTCAGCGTGAGGTGGAACCAGGAGACTGTTTTAAGAGATCTGTCTATTATGACTGTCTCAGAAATAGTAACTCTATAACACAGACTAAAATGTTTTTAAAATATATTTTTGAAGTGATCCTGCTTGTTTTTATAGGAGGACATCTGCAAAGAGGTGGGGCTTGCATTGTATTCACCACCAGGAAAAGTGGAATCATAGTGATACCTGGCAAACAGTTGTTTATTTCCCCTTGGGTCCGGTCCCCCAGGTGAATGTCACTGATGATGCTGTGTGGCTTTGGAGAGGTCTTGTTCTTCCATCTCTGGAGTTCAACATCAGAATCGGGGAACTGAACTTAATCTGGGAGTAGAGACAGCAGAGCATGCTGAAACCAGGAGTAAGGGACATTTGTTACCTTGCCATACTTGTAAGAACCACACCATGCGCTGTAGAGCGCAGAGCACCAAGCAGTCCTCCATTTCAATGGTCCCTCTGGCTACCCCTGACATCTGTCACTCAGGAGAGCAGCAAATCCCCTCACACTACATGAAGAGAGAATTTTAGTCCTAGCAGCAAGAAGTGTCACATCAGAAAGTCCAGCAACGTTTCCAGGGACACACTTGATTTCTGTGATGGTGCTCAGTCCAGACCTGACCTGGCATGACTGCAGCACAAGCAGACAGTTATAATCAGCTGCTCTTCCCAAGAGGGTTTGTCAGTGAGTGCCACCCATGTGTGGAGACAGAGGCAAGGAGTGTGAGGTGGAGCTGCAGGTAGACCAGGGGCAATGCAGGGATGGGGTGCGGAACAGGACTTTCAGGCCCATGACTCTACAGATGAAGGAAGGAAGCTCTCTGCTAAGCCAGACACAGGAGGTACACAGTTCCTGGAAGCAGGGAGTGGAGCCAATTGTACTAAACTGGACAGATTGGCTTCTAAGACAGCTGTAGCTTGCACACAGGGTCTCACCTGCCTCTTCTAAATGCTTACTCCACGGCTATGTACACAGTAGTGTTCTGATGTAAGTCACCCTACACCCCAGAAGAGAAAGACGTTAGTGCATTCCTAAATATTTCCGCATTAAACATACTATTTCAGTGTTAATCATGCATTTGAGTTTGCACAGGAACATCAGAAAGCTGTGAGACTTCTGAGAAAGAGTCAGAAAGTCAAATTTAGAAACCAGTAAAATATCTCTTAACATAGAATCTGGAAAAAGTATGTTAAATATGGGGCTCCCATTGTCTTCACGCATCTTTGCATTCAGCTAATTTCCCTGTGTTCTTTGGAAAGCCAGTCTTCCATTCCCCAAATGGATCAGCCTATCTCCGAGGTATTGCAAGAAAATGAGAGAACACCACTCCAGTGCACAGCACTTTCACTGCTCAGCTCTTCAGATTAAGAGCTCCAGATAAGTCCTTATCTGCTTTCTAGCAGCAGTCAGAAAGCTGCTTTTCTTCAAGAATATAGTACAGCAAAGCAGGTACCTGAGAAAATAGCCATATTTGCAATTTGCTTCCTAGAAGGCAACTATCAAACACAGCAAAAAAGAGAAAGTTATTTTAAGTGTCAGGTATCATCCACAATCACTTGTGGGCATTTTGAATGATTCTGCTGTTGCAGATACATCTCTTTTTGAAATATTACATGCAGGGTCAGTTTTTTCTTGTCTTTTGACTTCATTGCTGCCCATTGCTGCCCCATTGCTACCGATTTCACTTATTCCCTACACTTATTTCCTATGCTCCCTAAACATTGTTCTTTCTTTCTCCTTTTTTATCTCTCACTCTTCCCAAGTTCTTTGGTGGGGGGCTCTGGTGGATGCTTTTAATTTCCTATATCTTTCTGGGTATTTTTTTGATTCCTTGGAGTCAGCCAGCCTTACCATATCAGGTCTCATGAGGCCATTCATTCTCACCCCCTTCAAAGTCTACACAAATTAAACAGCAGCTTTCTGTAAACTAACACTTTTAAATTACTTCTGTTCACACTTTCCAGCATATTCTGCTTTGCTAAAGAAGATTTCAGGACAGATCTCAGTGGTTTGCCTGCCTGAACAGGTTATCTGGTTTTTTCCTACAACTCCCCTCACAACAAGATACCACCAGTAAAAAACACCATTGCACAGGAAATTTCTCTCAAAAACAAGCCAGTCCAGTTTCACCTGGGTTTACCGCAAAACAGATACTGAGGAAGAAACCACAGAAAAGGCTTTCTGAGAGATAACTAAAATAAGAGGTTGCACATTACAAATGTGCCTATGCAATACCCCAAAACTACCTGCAGTAGTCCCTGATTTTGATGCAATCAGAACACGCTGAAAATAGGTTTTTTTGGTTTGTTTTCAGACAAGACCAAATACAAGCAGAAAAATATTCACAGTACTCAAATAAACGAACATGTATCAGTGGATTTCATATGGACAGACAGAAAAAAGCTAGAAAAGCAAGAACCTGGGCAAAAAAATAAATATAATTGCAGTTTCCCCTTAGGTGTGCTAACCACCTCTGCAAACAGAACTTGATTTCTTCATTTTCCATTGATAGAGGCTTCATGTGAAATCCATTTAATGACTGGTCCTCCTAAGGCTGGGGGAAGTCAAAGTAACAACAACAATATTTTTTTAATGACTGAACATGGAAAGAATGCAGAATATATAATATTAATGTGCTATACACCACACATACACTGTGAGGGGCACTAGACCACAAACAGGCTGCATTCATACTATGTAAACAGCACAAAGCAACTATAAAGTGTTGAGCATGCATCTTTGAGAACTGTATCGCAACAGTATCTCTGTTCAAATTCCTACACCCTTGCTCTGGACAGGCCTCCTTCTACTACGGAAATAATGTTGAAAAACTATTGAAGAGTTTTAAAAGAGGGATATGTCAAGGTTAGGTTGCAACAGGCACTGTTTCAGATATTCCAGATGTTGTTGTAGCTGCTGTAATTAAATATTTCTAACAGAAACAGGGCATCCATGAGACACACCACCACTGGAAGGTCACAAAGTAGTTCAGCGTCACTTTATGCTACTTTCTCTTGAGCTGCAGGCTCTCAGATTTACAACACAGACTACCAGCTCCTCTTTCAACAAGGTTCATCATCACCTCCTGCAGCAGTTTTGTTTGTAGGCTTACATGAAACGAGTATGTTATGATGTGCGTGGACATAAAAATCAATATGAAAAAGGTTAAATTCATTTAGAGTTTCGGCGAGACACCCTGAGTGTCATAGAATCATAGAATCATAGAATCTCCTGAGTTGGAAGGGACCCACAAGGATCATCAAGTCCAACTCCTGACCCTGTATAGGACAATCTCAATATTCACACTATGTGTTTGAGAGCATTGTCCAAATGCTCCCTGAATATTGTCGGGCTTGGCACCATGACTGCCTCCCTGGGGAGCCTGTTCCAGTGCTCCACCACCCTCTGGGTGAAGAACCTTTTCCTAATGTCCAACCTAAACCTCCCCTGGCATATCTTCCTGCCATTCCCTCGGGTCCTGTTACTGGTCACCAGGGAGAAGAGATCGGCACCTGCCCCTCCTCTTCCCCTTGTGAGGAAGCTGTAGACCGCGATGAGGTCTCCCCTCAGTCTCCTCTTCTCCAGGCTGAACAGACTGAGTGACTTCAGCCGCTCCTCATATGGCTTCCCCTCTAAACCCTTCACCAACTTCGTGGCTCTCCTCTGAACACTCTCTAGTAGCTTCATATCCTTTTTATACTGTGGCGCCCAAAACTGCACACAGTACTCAACATGAGGCTGCACCAGTGCAGAGTAGAGCGGGACAATCACTTCCCTTGACCGGCTAGCAATGCAGTGCTTGGTGCACCCCAGGACACAGTTTGCCCTCTTGGCTGCCAGGGCACACTGCTGGCTCATGTTAAGCTTGCCATTGACCAGAACCCCCAGATCCTTCTCTGCAGGGCTGCTCTCCAGCCACTCCTTCCCCAGTCTGTACGTACATCCAGGGTTGCCATGTCCCAGGTGCAAAACCTGGCACTTGCCCTTGTTAAACTTCATACGGTTGGTGATTGCCCAGCTCTCTAAAAGTCCTTTAGTTTAATCAGGATAACTTTATTGTTCTCTACCTTTGGTCATTGATGGTAGCAGAGTTGTTCACAGAACGTAATTTAGATATGGTGAAAGATGTTTCAAAGGATCCAAAGTATATTTAATTCTTGAACTCCCCCAAATAACGATTAGGCAAATATAGTACTTGACCTTCCTATTTGTCACCCTAAATCAAATCTTGAGCCGCAGTCAAAATCAGAGAACAAGAATGAACATCAGCACTTTCGGCTTTCTGAGCCCATGCCATGTCAGTGAACACACCAAGTCAGAATTCAAATTTGAGGCCAGAACTAGAGTATACAATATACTATTTCAGGGACTCCACAAGAATTTAAAGAAATAATACAAAAGAAACCAGCAGCCATGTTTTTTAAGTGGTGCTTGGCTTTCCAGTGAAAGAAAAGTTAGTTGGCAGGATTGAAAGATCACATCTAGGTGATGGCTGTCCCCAAGCCAGGGCAACTATGGAGGGTTAATACTTCAGGAAAGAAAATCAGAGTGACAGCCCTTGCACTGAATACATCACCAGTTTAAGAAAATGCTCTCATTGATTCTTGGACATTTAAGCTCATGTTCACTGAGCAATAAGTAAACAGAGAACAGGCCTGACCTGAGACCTGTGAAACTACGTGTATTGATGGTGAACAGCAAATGTGACTGAAGCAACAAAGAGGTGCTGCCAAATGATCCAGGGCCAGCATGAGTACTGCACTAATCTGGAACGGAGTGACCTAAATTTTAAAAAAAGAAGTCCTCTATTAAATGTTGAGAAATTAGAAAATAGCTCATTTATAAGGCGTTGAACAAAATAATAGTTGATGATTTTCGGAAGCTGTCCTTGGAGTCACAGCTAATAATTACTGTTCTCAGGACTGCAAAGTTCCTTGGTTGTAGTAGAAATTAATATTCACATACTGCCAACCCATCTAATAAAAATATGGAAGAAAAAGAGGTCTGCTGCAAAGTGATTTTATGCAGGGTAGTTAAAAGAAACAGTACAAAATGTCACCACTTGTAACACCAGCAGATGCGAGGATTCATCCTTCATAGCTCGAGATGTCAAGAAATTAGGTCTTCGAATCTAAACTAATCACCTTCAGCTCCTGTTATAATCAATGGGGGAAAAATACAAGCACTGCCCAAGCATAATTCATCTGAACTGTCTTAGATATCTGTCGCAGGCATTTACATCCTGCAGCTACATGAAAGAAAATGTGGGACTGTTTCACTACAATTAATGTATCAGTGCCTAAGTAATAATCTCCATTTTCTTCATAATCTCCTGTAATTTCATTTTCTTTTAAATAAATGTTTACTTGACATTTATGGGTTTAAAAGCTCATGATAAGGGAAGAATCAGGGAAAGCTTGTCTCCAAGATCTGTCAGAGTGCCTCCCCCTCTCTTACAATATTTATTGTGAAAGTAACACAATACCAGTAACAATAATTCTAAAAAATTAAAATAATACCACAGTGGCCACTAGACAACCCATAAAAGTCATAAGAGAATTTGAGGACAGAGAATTTGGAAATATGCTTGACTGGGCTGTACAATATTTATTATTGTTAAATTAAAGTGACAGTTAAATGAGAGAAGAAATATAATAAGTTTCCTCAAAATAAGCTAGTTAACCTTCCTGCCTCAGTTTCCCTAGTCATACACTGTTTTTTATTAAATACTGGTAAGATTAAGAATGTACCTTATATGATCACCGTAAAATGTATTATAAATTCTATAGCAGAATGTTTTCCCACCAAGAGTGAAATAAAAACATTTCTGCTGGCAAGTGATTTATGAATAGTTCAGACCTTGGGTTAGGCAAGAATATATCATAAACTCCCACCTTCATATATTCCAGCAGACACAAATACTATTTACTTTCCCCGCAATTTTAAAAATTACTAAAAGATTTGAAAGGTCCTACTGCTTTTTCAGTCTATAAACTATATACTATAATCAATGTATCATTTCAATAATACCCAAATATAAACCTACTTATACACAGCATCTCACTTCTATGCTTCAGGAAGCTGGAAACTAGAAAGTTTACTGGAATCCTCTACACTGATGTGTATTAGAGGTGAAATACTAATTATTAAATCTTTTCTATTATGATCTGCTTTTCAGATATTTAAAAGATATTTAATCCATTTGGTATTTCCCTTATTACTACTCCCGGCTGTATATTATGCACTGTGAAATTAAAACACTTCATCCCACTCCTACGTAATTTTTTTTCATTTCTGCTACTGTTATTACCTGAGGCAGAAAAGTATACACGTGAAAGACTACCTTAGTATTGTCACCAGCAGCTGTCACACTTCATTCCTCTTCCATACAAACATATACACACACATACCCTTGAGGGTTTAATCCCTGACATGTAATACACAGGCACATATCAACGCATATCCTGAAAAATCAGCTTTGCTGAAGTCCATTTGCACAGAGGACAGGACTTGAGGCAATCCACAGACTGACTGCATTTCTTCTACAGAAGAGAAATATTCGCATATTTGGGAGTTGAGTTTACTCGACGTGGTTGAGTAAGGTTCAGTCCTTCCCAGCTTCCCTTGTTGGTCAAAATCAGGAGGCAATGCCATGAAAACCAACGTGGTAGACTGAAAATGAAATTTTTTATTCATGCCTCTGCTAATCTTGATAATTCCAGAATGTAAACTAAGTCTTTTCAAAACATTTTCTCATAGCAAGTCACTCATATGACTTAGGCATATATAAAATTAGTGATCATAGTCTACAATTATGGAACTTAATTTACCCCCCAAAGCCACCTTTTGAAAAACAGATATTAATGAGGGGAACAGAGAGAAATAAATGTTGAAGGAGATGAGGTGGTAGAGCAAAAGTTGAATACACTGAACTTTGTAAAAATTATACACTGCTTTGTTTACACATACTATAATCTTACATTTAAGTCTACTTAACGCTGTCTTATGATTGATATTTTCTCTTTATGGAACATCAGCGTACTGGATAAGTATACCACCTCCCTACATTCTTTGCTTATGTTCACAAACCAAAAACTTCTGATTGTTGCATTTTCGGCTCAGTAAAATTTTTTCTCAACTGAGCAACAAAAGGTGTTTCCCATGTTAATCATATGCTCACAGTTCAGTCTCCTTGTTTGCAGAGTTTCCCACTGAAACTCTTGGCTTTGTGTGGAAAATAGTTTTTATTGCTTCATATTGCAACAGACCCTTTTGTGTTTGTGGATGAAGACGTACCAGAGTGCAGGAAACCACCTCTCTTTCTGTTTCCCTGTATACTGCACCTGAGACAAGTGGAACAATAATTAACAACCTGCAGGCTTCTGCAAAGCCTTCTGCTTTACTCCCAGCTTATTTCAGCTAGGAGTGCAATTGGAAGAGACTGGTCCCAAACCAGCCATTTTCCCCTTTCACCTTCTGCTGCGCGTATGTGCCAGCTAACACTACATCTATTTTGTACTTCAGATCCAGTGCACACACACATAGAGCCACTTCTGGTGTTTACCATCTCCCACACACACCTGGGGAGCGTGCAGGGAAGAATGTGATTTTATCAGATCTTAATGGTGTCTGGTTTATACATTTTGCTTACTGTAAATCCATCCAGGGATTTACAAAAACCTGAGGGCTTTTACAGAATTACAGCCAAGAATTTCTGTTTTTTTCTCACTTCCGTGTGAGTGAGCACACATAGAGAATCATCATCCCTATAATAAAAAGGACTTCTTGCATTCTTTCTTTCTAAAGGATGTCATTTCCAGGGACTGTGGGAACAGCAGGCGGGTCTCTACCTTACACTGGGTTCTGGCACAGGGATGGACTGCTAGACTCCCTCACTGGAAATCAAATGATATTGAGCTGTGTTTCAGGGTTATTTGAAAGTTGAATACTTTCCTGAGGAATTGTTTCTGCAGTGATTGCCAATTTTCTGCTTGAGAGGTTTATGATCAAATAGTTTCTGGCAGGAGCTTTTTGTTGGGTTCTTTCAACTGCTGGTTTTCCGAGGACATTTGCTAGTGAATGTTCAAATTTCTTCTGCCGTTTCTGTTAACATTTACTGAACAAATTTCAGCACCTGCTAAAAGATGTGAGGCACTGATAACACATAGATGGAGAGGATATGGGATCAGCTGTGGCAGGAAATAATAAATAGAGTACTTTGACTACACAGCAGAAGATAAAGGTACAAATCCAGTGACAGATGCTAAATAATTTAACATTAAAAAGAAAAGGCTCGATATTTATTTTAAACTAACTTCAAAAGGGACCCAACTGGCTAGTAGCATACAGCTGTCACAAATATCCTCCCAGGGAGAGTTCATTTCCAATACAGTTTTCAAGAAGTACATGCTGAGGTCACTTTTAGACATCTGAGCCTAGCTATTATAAAAACAAATATAAATTATAATATCTATGCAGAGATGCACTTGTGAAATTGGGGGCAACTAAAAATCCACAGTTAACTCAGCACACAGCAGGCATAAAAAACATGCATATGCTGGGGGAGTCAACACGAAGTGAGACACACTGAATAACCTGGCACTTGAATGGGGCAATATTATAATAATAACAACTATTTGATTCCTCTGCCATATGCAGCAGAAGGCTGAGTAAATAAGTCACACTTAAGTTAATACTGGACATAAAAATAAGCCATTAAGAGGCCATTCCTATATCATTTGCATTTACAAGGAAAGCTGTTTCAAAACATACATACTTAGAAAATTGAGACTCACCATGGAGACTTGAGATAAGCTGAAAAAACCAGTAGTTACCATTATTCTCCTGAGATAATCCCAGCAGCTGAGGAACTGGGATGGCCATTACAGTGGTGAGCAAGCAACTTTATTCATTGTGGATTCTTCCTTTTGTCATTTGTTTTAAATTGGTTTTGGTTTTCTTCCTAATTGAATGTAATGCTTGTGAGAGTTGGGCTGACAAGGTTGGAAAATTAAGTCCAATATGCTCATTCCTAAAATCAGCAGAGCAAAGGCAGAAACTGTACAGCCTTGCCCAGCTAAATATGCCCTCTGTGTTCTGAGCGGGGGAAGAAACCATTAGCGTAACTCCTAAAATGCTCATGTTTTCTCTGATGCAGAAATCTCGTTCCAGCAACTGCATTAAAACCATGTATTTACTGGGTAAATATAGCTCTCATTCACTTTCAGAATCAATTATGTCTGACCTAGAGATCTATCTGTAAATCAATGACTATTATTATAATTGTCAGCCTTATCTCTATTATTATTATTATAGAATCATGCAATCATAGAACCATTAAGGTTGGA
>WAAD01003500.1:177075-188484 GCA_013389945.1 Fregata magnificens | reverse complement strand
GCTGGATTACCTCTTTAGTTAGCTACTCTGGAAGTGTTAATTATATTGTCTTAACGTGAACCAAAGATCTAATAATGTTAGTCGAACACATACACAGTACAAGCCTGGCAGCAGCTTCAAGAGGCTATGCAATGCAGTCCCCTGCTTGAAATGGCAGGAATCACACAAAATGAAATAGTAGCTCGCTAAGCTTGCTTCCTTTGGATCTGCATCCTTTCTTTAGTTCCCTGGTTTCCAAAGTTAAAACAGCTCCTGTGAAGACTTTTCACAAGAATATAGAAGCAGGAAGAAACAATCAGTTCTTGGAGAATCCACGGGAGATACCTCATAAAAGGCTGAGTTTGGTCTATAGCCTTCTTGGTGGAGAACCTAACCTCCTCTTTCCACCAGTATTGCTCTTATGAACACTGTCTGGTTTGAGTGAGACAGGCCAAGACTTATTCCAGGCATGGAAGCAGTGGTCACTGCAATTATCTCAATTTAGAAGGAAATTAAGCTTCAAGTTGCCCAAACAAAAAAACAGTTTTTGTTACTACCTTTTTAAGGCACTTATGAAACAAAATCCTGTGACATTCCGTAACGAATAAATAAAGTAAATGAATAAAGTAGCCTTCAGTTATTTCTATCAAGCTATAAACTTCTTTCTCTAGAACAGTGATCAAGTAGTTGATTTTGCAAACTGCAACACTTCAGACTGCACTTTAAGTATTACAAAATCAGCATCACTGTTATTACGAAAAATTTCAGTTTCACATGTTTTAGTTAACTCAATCAACATAATCTAGCATTCCTCAAAGCATTTAATCTGCACTTTGTTTTCTATACTAGCAGACACACATTTCAAGTTGCACCTACTTTCACCATTCTTGACACTTAAGATAATTAAGATACAATTCAAAGCAAATGAAAAATCCATAAGTACAGAACCACTGATGCAGAGTAGAACTACTGTGGACAAATGACTAGGGAAGATCTATTCCTGAATTTCAGTGAAAAATTTTTACTAATACAATATTAGAATCAATCTTAATTCAGCAATTGATATAGCTGCCTCAATACAAGCACTATCAATAACTAGAAAATTTTATGTTTAAGAGAAGCTTAGGGATTCCAAATAGACTAAGTCTTTGCAGGAAGTGATTAAGATAGAACAACTAGTACGCAGACCAAGCTGTCATCAAGTTGTATGGATCTCAGACATAAAAGCAGTTTTGGAATCTCTTACCAAGGAGAGATTTTAACAATAAGACAAAATGGTTCTCCTTTGTGGCAGAGAGTCTTAAACTGAACATCAATGTGTCAGATCAGGCTAAATGATAGCCACAGAAAAAATAATTTAAAGCATTGTAAAAATCAAGATGAATCAGGATTCAGTATGAGTCTCCAGAGGCTGACAGCATCGCTACATATTTTAGAAATCTAAATACGGAATTATACCACTCTACCACAGTCGTCACTAGTGAAATATTTCAGTTTTAGCTATTTCCAAGACCTCCAATATTTTAAACTGTGCCTAAATTTAGTGATACAAATATCACTGCCAGAGATTTAGATTATGTCATTAGACCTTCATCTGTATTTGCACTGGAAGTCAACAGTAGTAGTAACTTAGTGTTCCATTTGATAAACACGTAAGCTGTATTATTATGAAGTGCCTATGATAGAAGCATTGACATGAAAATGGTCACCAGGTTATCACCAGTTGAATACGACGAGGCTATGCTTGATGAGCATTCAAGCACCAATTACAATACCACTATTTAAACTTATGGTTCAGCAAAAAAAGGTAACTTCAAAAGCTGCTGAAAGACAGCATATTGGCAATGGGTAAGCAATGCGCTCTCATATGTGATTTTGGTTCACAAGTACCACAAACTTCTTCCTGAGGCCAGCAAACAAATAAATACACTTCATGTCAAAGAATTAGATCTCTGGAGAAGGAAAGTCTTGTCTACTTAACCAGATGTACTTTGCAGGATTAAAAATCTGCATTTTTCAAAAAAAATTATAATGATCAGTTTGATGGTATGCTCCAGGATGGGCCACATCAAGAGTAGCAAGAGGAAAAGAGAAGACCCAAGAGATTAAAGACCTACAGCAGAATTAATTCTCTCAAAACTGCTAAGGACTCCATTCTTTCAAAATGTGAAGCCACTATCAGATAGCTAAGATGAAGGACAAAGTGAACTGTTCCCAAAATCCACGTCCTCCAGTTTTGTTTAACTTCATATAGAACATAATTCACAAGTTTTATTTTGTTTTTCACTGAGCTTCTACATAGATAACCCTACAAAAACAGATGTGCTATGGGAACCGTGATAAATAATGCGGGTTTTTACTGTTCCATTAAACTGAGAAACAAAAAACAGTTCTAGAAGAGCAACAGAACACACATAAGATAATAACTGAGGGCACTTCTAGTCACCTTAAAGGTAACGTGTAAGAACGCTTATCCTTGCCTTGTGAAACCTTTGTAAAAATAGAGACCTGGACACTTAGAAGTCTAGCGCAGTTACAAAATTTCTGCCAAACAGGAAGTTTTGTTAGGAAGGGTTTGCAATCTTGATTTGTGCTTTCAAGCTTTATCACATCTCAAATCGTGAGCTGCTTCTACTTTTTCAGACACAACTTTACTGAAATTGCTCATTTCTTCTCCTGCAGCAAAAATGCTACTTTAGTTCTAAAAGCCCTTCCACAGTGAGTGAGAAAGAACAAACCCAGTAAAATGTCGAATTAAGAGCCTAGTGAATTGAGCACCGTACCAGAAGTCTGAAAGCCTAAGCTGGGTCCCAGCTGTCCAATTCCCTGGTACCCATTGCCAAAACAACATCAGATCACACAATCCATACCACCTCAGTGTTTCACAAATAGCTAGGAGGTACAAGGAAACAGGCTATGCTAGTGCTACGGTAACACCTGCAGCCTTGCAAACTTTGCATGCTTTCTGAAGACATTTCCTTCCCCAAGCTCACTATGACCCAGCAAGTTTGAAGCTGCAAGGCTATATCCATTAGGCTTCTACTCTGTCAGTGAAATAGCTACAGGGAAGAAAAGTTTTCATTTTGAAGTTCATTTTTGTAAATTACAATATAAGATTTAATACAGTTATACTTCAGGTATTTTTCAACAAAAGCAATTACTACTAAAAGCTGTTTAGTAGAACTACTGTATATGCGATAATACATCTAATGAAAGACTGATGCAGTTTTCTTGCTTTGATGGAAGTATCACCAAGTCTCCCAGCAAGTGTAACCATGGATTTAAAAAGTACACCATCCTATTTATTATGAAGAATTCTGCCATAGCTTTCTCTGTGTAGGACTAACTTGCTATAATCCCATACATTTAGGAGTTACATGGCATTTTGGCCTTATTTCATTTCAGAATACCCAGATGTAGTTGATTTTCTTCATTTAGGGGATGGGGATTTTTTCATTGAAAGAAAGATGTAAGAGAGCTAACAATACCCACATGAACTAAGTGCTGGAAGATATGATGAGAGATGTGGTAGTGTTAAAAGAAACGGAAATGTGGTAAGATTAACGTATGTTTTAAGCAAAGTGGTGTTCTTGTTTAAACTACTCTATGTGAATTGGGTGGCAAGGTAGCCAATAAACATTTTCTTATTAACAGATAATCACAGAGCCTCTCTGGCATGACATTACTGCAACATTTTTAGTAGCTTTACCGATGTACTCTTCCCAAAACAGGAAGATTTGTTTGAAGTCCAGAAGAACGTTGGCAGAGGTTGAGACTATTCTCTTCAGTGTACAAATGCCAAAAAAACTCCTGACAATCCACAAAACAGTAGTTTAGTTCGACCTTGGTATATTCACAGAATAGACAGAATCACCGAATAAATTAGGTTGGAAAGGACCTCCCAAGTTCATCTGGTCTAGTCTGCCACTTGAAGCTGTGCCAACTTCACAGTTAGATGCTCAGTTTGAAAAACTGAAATCTTTGCTCTGCATACTGTAAACACAACTCCAGCCATTGCCCCACTGCCCTTTCTCCAGAAGGGAGAAAGAGCAGGTGTAGAGCTACTTCAAAAAAAACCCACAAAAAAAACATACCACAACACACACAAAAAACCACCCACATCTCAAGCTGACATTTCAGTGAGAGGAAAAAAAAAAACCCAGTCAGACTACCTTGCATAGTCTGAATGATCCAAAGGAAAAGCATTTCTAATGGATATAATAAGATCACGAGTTTGAAATGGAATTTTGTTAGAGCTTCAGAGAATTCACTGAATTGCTTTAATTTTTTGGTATACATCTACAGCAAAACTATCCAGATGCAGCAACATAAACACTTCATCAGAAACTGACTGCATGGAACCACACATCCAGTCATTGAGCTATTTTGATCAAAGAATAACAGTTGTGAGTTCTTCTCACAAAGGCCAGAGAATGGAAGTCACAGAAAGCAAATTTTATACGCCTCAAATATAGGAAAACTTCAGCCATTTGCTTACATAAAAGTCATCTTTTACTGCTGAAAAGAATGGGGGGAAATGAACAGATGCTGACATTCAGAATGATTGGGATCTTCAGATATTTAATGACAGAATGACGAACTACCTAATTTTTCTCTTTCCTGTGAACTGGGTTTGCAACAGAAAAAAAACCCCAAACTTTAATTAAAGAACCTATTCTGCTTGGGAATAGAGAGTCGTAGGCACAATTTGGTCTGTGTGGAAGGCACAACACTTATTCTACAGAATTCTCAAGAATTTCTAGTGGAAATGGTGTTCCTTTTTAGAATTCTCTCTATCGAGAGAGACTGAACGCCAAGCTGCAAATGAGTATTTTTAAGGCATGAAGCACCAATAAAGTATATTGCATTCATGTTGGCAGACAATCAAAATTCATCTCATTTGATATACTGTCCTAGTTTTGCTACTGAGAAATTAAAGCACAGAAAACTGAAGAAACTGTTAAACAGCAGGGAGCAGGAGAATTCCTTCAATTTTTCTGTTTTAGCTTCAAAGCTTATTTTACCTCCTATAAAAGCAAACAAAAAAGCTCAGCTGACTATTAAGTCCAGAGCCCTGTAAAATTAGTAATTTGAAGTTCTGAGGAAACAACATCCTAAAGACAGACAAATCCTGAAAAAGTCCATTTCACCTTTCTCAAACCTTTTCACAGTTTAGATACTATCCTGTTTACATCCCATTCAACTTCTAGAGGGACTTTTAAGTAGAAGAGTGAAACCAACAGACAGCACAGAAGGAGGGCTATTACCTATGACACTGAATGCTGTCAGGATGTCACGGGGTGAAGTCTACCCAATTACATCATTCAGGTAAGTTAAACCTTGAGTACATACATTCAGCTCTAACTCATTAGAAGGTTTTGATATCTGCTGGGAAAACAAAGCACAGACAATTATGCACAAAGCTTCCTAACGACTATGGACTATGTGTCCTGCTGTAATGGTTCGGGCATACACAGGAAAGCAGCAAAGCATAGATGAACTTTTAACTACTTGATATCTAACACATTTGGGACAGGACATCAAAAGGTGAAAGCCACCCTGGTAACAACAGCTAAATACCTTTAAGTACGGAGCAAGTCAAAGATATTGGCCTGCAGTGACAAACGAGGCCACCAGCAGCGTACACTGACCATTGCAGCTTGAAATCAATAGCGAGCACAATTGCTCCGTGTGGGGACCACATCCACAAGCATCCAGCACTGTGCAGAAGGGTGAGCCTGAGACAGAATTGCCACACAGAAGAGCCAGGCCAGCAGCCAAGACTCAAACACCTCAAGCAGCTGGAACAAGTGTCCTCTGATCAGCACCACAAACTCAGAGGAACAACTCGATCAGCGTGAGCAGATGAGTGTGGGTGTATGCGAGAAATAAATTCAAGATTATGTCACTCAGTGCTTCTGCTCTTGTGCCTACCTCATCACTCAGTTTCCCCTGCAATACAGAAAGCAGAATCAAACTGCTTAACTATTTTCAACAGATCCTAATGTCAGGGAGGGGGTCACATCAGCTGGCTGTTCTATAGTCAAGAGCAGTGGGTCCAGCATCTGACCTCTCTCCAAGGTTTGTATTCTACTAAGCTATACACTTTGTAACTCCTCCTCATACACCGTAAAGGAACCAAGTTATTGTCCATAGCTGAAAACAGAGCAGAGCCTTTGTTATTAATTGCTCAAAATGTTCCTTTCTATGGAGAGCACAAAATAATTCTCTAATTAAGGATAATACCTGAGCAGTATCAGTCTGCCTCAGAAACACTTGTTTTTAAGTCTCCTAGCTAAATCAGAGTTAGAAATATTTCTAAGTAACTCTGGAAATAGAATCAAGGGGGGGTTTTAAAGGAATACAAGGGATACACCGCTCAAGTTAAGCTAGTGAATAATCCCAAACTATAACTTTGGCGACTCATAAGGTTTAAGTTTTACACTAAAAGCAGTCGCCTTCTAAATATTTTATGGACTTCTCTCCCTCTTAAAACTGCAAGATCTAGAACCAACTGCTGCTTATGGGCACAGAAGGGCAAAGTCCTGCTTCTGGCACACTAAGTCACCAACACCACAATGCTATCCTCCAATTTTAACCCAAGCCTAGGATCAGGGACAAAGAATTTTAACAGAGCAGTAATTCTACCTCTAATCCAATTAGTGAAACATGCCACCTACAGTTTAGGTACTTCCATTTTCACAATTACTTTGTGGATTCAGAGAATTCAATACAGTGTTGATGTTATTTTGTCTTTCTTTATCTCTAATTGATAAATATACTAAGTCAGGGAGCTCCCAGTGCATTCGTATCCACAGATTTTGGTTCTTCAGAAAAAGCTTTAGTTCTATTTTTTCATGTCACTGTATCAACACTAGAGACAACATTTAGTATTTGTGTATTAAAATCCTCTGTGTTCCTCCACTAGTGGTTACAGAGTCCTCATACAGAAGAATGAGATGGAAGTGTGGTTAAGAAAATTCCTGCCCACATTAATCTGTTCTAATCAATATTGGTTGTGAAGTTAAAATACCTGAATTGCAGACTGCTCAAATACAAACAACATATTCTGTAAAGGGGTCAGCTGATAAATTGCTCAAAGTCAATCAGGACTGTAATATTAATTGCTTTACATATTAATGAAATCTAAAACACATTAGCTCATTCCTTAATAATCTTTTACCTTTAATACCCTTTCTAAAAAAACCCAAACCAACAAAACCTTGCTTCACAATTCCTCAGATCACTTACTTGCAATAGGAAGGAAGTGAAAGCTTGACAAGATGCACCTATATGTGAAGATGCAAGGAAAACACTAATACCCAGCTCCCATCTGCTGGTAGGCAATGAAAGAAGCACTATCATTCCTTTACTTCTACACTCATAACATAATGCAGAAGAAAATGAGGATTGACTTTTCTCCCACTTTTAAGACTTACTTCTCAATGAATACCTCTTTACTGACTCTCAATCTTTCTAGTCCACACCTCATTTCAATTGAAAACACTTTTGCAGCTCTAAAGAGTAAGTGGCTCCCACTTTAATGAATCCTTGCACATCATTTATTGTTTGTAAAAACTTTACCAGGTAAAGCATCCTGTAGGTCAACAAGCACTTTTTGGTTGTGTTTTTATCTTTGAGCAATAGAATGAAATAAACCTCTTGCAAGTTTCACTCCTTCCCAAAGAGCGCTTTTCAAACCGGTTTCACCAGGCAGACAGCGAGAGGCTGGTTTTACATTGGGAATGTGCCTGAGCCTACCTCTTCTGCCTGCGCTCCCCCACCCCAAAGAGCAAATAATCATAGAAGATTTAACTTCTGCAGTGTTGTTGGGTTACAGGGCTAACTTATCAGCCGAGGTTAAGGGCTTTTAACCAGTTCTTCCAAGAATCAAGATCTGTATCAAGGTACTGAGAAGCATATTCATCTTTATCAAGTCAGGGGAGCACAAATGTTTCAGCCTCTGCATGAAACTTCTTCCCTTCCCTTAGGAAAAACATTTTCTGTCAATGTTACTCCTTCCTCTCACAGTAACTGTTTCTTCCCTCACAATCTTGCAATACTTCTCTCAATTATTTAGAAAGCAATTCACACTCCAAGAATTCACAGGTGTAGTCATGGATGAGTGCCAGTAAACAGGTTTTATCAAGTCGTCATTACCCAAACTGCAACATCATGTTGCCCGAAATTACAGTTGCGCTCTAACAGGTGCATTTTGATCTCTCCTTTTCCTCCAACCCAAATCCTTACTTTTAGGTCTCTTTGTTTCCTCATCTATTCTACCAATATGAGAGTAATTAACAGCAACACCCACCCATACTTCATTCATCATTTAAATCAACTTTATCACCTTTTTAAAAACCAAAATTTATGGAGTTAAGGGTAGTTTCAAATACAGCACTGCATGGTCATTATTGTTACTCATACTTTGAATTAAGAGATCTTGGGAGTTCATAATAGATATCATTACAGATACCATACAAGCTACTTCACTTCAGCCTCCTCTTTAAGCCTCAGATTTGATACTGAAGTTTAATTTTTTCAACTTGTAAAAGGCAACCCTCTTAAGGCAATTATCCTTACAGACAGAAGAGTGATGTTACAAAAGGAAAAAAAAAAAAGGTCTACTTGCAGACTAATATAAGCAGCAAAGGAAAACAAAAAGATGAGAGATTTACCTACAGTTTAAAGAGGATTAAGTCAATTTTTCTAGCAAGATGACCTTTTTGGGAAGGCTTAGGCCACAGTTCAGTCAATTTCAGGACAACAGAGAATTCAATTCATTCTCTTCTGCTGAAAAGTAAGGTTTGGGCAATCGCAGTGTGGATTAAAGAATCTACAGGGCATCTTCTTTTAAGAATAAAAGTTTAAGCACGTATGTTATTACATGGTTTGGATAGTACCATATGGCTATGGTACCATATGGCTATGGACATATGGGTAGTTCACTTTTTAGTGAACAAAAAGAAGCAGAGTTACTGGTGCTTTATTCCACAAATTCATTCTGCTCATCTCAGTCACTTGGAAACTATTAGTGAGATACAATTCCTGTACCCTTTAGTGTCCCCACTTGAAACCATCTTTTGGCAACACAGAAGCAGTAGCAGGTAACTACAATATTACAAAGCTTATCTCAAGAACAAGACATAAAAAAAACCCCAACCTCCACCAAGCAGCATGGAATTTTTCAGTCCCAGAGGATATAGCAGAACAACGGAACAGAGCTCAGCCCAGGGCTCTCTTTAGATTTGCAGTCAGCTGCTGTAAACTGTCAGCACACTAGTAACCCTCTACAAAAATGTTTATATTAACTTGAGATAATGGGGACTGAGCAGCCATACCTCACACCATTAATACAACTTGAACTGACACAAAGAACAACCAGAACAGCCAGGCCACCCACCAACAGAAAACAGAGCTTTTTTCCTCCCCTCCTGCATACCTGGTTCCCACCAGACTTCTTGAATGGTTCCAGCAGCTGAACCAAAACATCACTTGCGTGAGGTGCACTAAATCCGCTTCAGAATATAAAAGGATACAGCCTTAGTGCTCCAGTCTGAGTCCCGATGGCCAGTATTTTCTGAACAGGATCAAATGCCAAGGCTGAAGGTTGATAGGGGAAGCCATGACGTACAGTCTAACAAGTCAGAGCATCGCAGTAATGATGGGTCAAGCAGCAGACCAAAAATAAACAGAATCAATATCGTATGTTAGGGAACAGGATTCAGTGTTAATCACAATTAAGAAAGGAACCACAAAGCATTTTAACAACAGACTGAGAAAGTCAGCTGTCTTACATGAACCAATTACAAAAGATTTTTAGTCATAATTACTCATTCATCCTTGATCATCAAGTGACAGTCATATTTATTGAAACTTAATCTGAATCTTACATTTCTTCTGTACAAAGACTGAATCAACTCAGCATTTTATTTTTTCATCTACCTCATTCTCTGAGTAATCTTATTTTCAGCTCTAACAAAGGCACTAAACTATTAAAATCTGAGATGTTCCTAGGAAGTTTGGCAACAAAGCCAGACTTGTCATTAAAACTATTACAAAATACTACACCCGCTTTTCCGCGAATCACTTCAATTTCAATCCAACAGGCCCCACATGACAGTGCAACCTCTCTCAGCACATTAAGAAAAAAAAAAAAACAACCCAAGATCCACAGAACTAATCTCTCGCCCTCTGCTTCCCCAAAGACAAAAAAATGCCCCCAAAATAGACAAAACCAAAAAACACCCCATCGAACAAAGCAAAAAACCCCTGAACCATACGATTCTTTCTTAACAGGAAACTATCGGCACATTTAGCTTTTTGGTTAGCCAAGACTAATTTGGTAATTGACCAAGCAATAACTGCATTACACTTCTCAGGCTGCAATTAATCAGAATCTAGAACATAATAAAAGGGTCACCTACTCTTATGTCCATTATAAACATACACAACATAAGCCACACAAATGCTACCTTTTCCATTTCAAAACCCTGAGTTTAAAGCAGAGTTATTTTAGGACCTCATAAATGCACAGCAAACTTCTGATATACTCCTTTTACTTCACTGAAGTTGCAGGCATACCCTGCAACTCTCAGTATTTCACAGTGAATAAAATCTAACTGGTAACAGCTCTGCTCTTTTCCATGTCCTTTGTGAACAACTTGCAAAAGTGGCAGAAACACCTGCAATACTAGATAAAACAAGGAAGAGAATCCACAAAAAAGCTCATCCATATCAAGCTAGGCCATGGGTGCATTGTAAAGATAAAAATGGGTATTGATATTCAAATCAGTTTTTATTCCTCTTGGTACAGCTGGTGGATTAATTCGCTGCATCATTTTCTGAAGTGTGCAGACACAAACTGCAGTTATTGTACCATGCACAAGCAAATAAAAAACCAGAAACTTTTCCTCTTTCTCTGGAGAACATTTGCAACAGCAGCATCGGCAGCTTGGCAACACACTGCAGCGAAACCACCGTAAACGTCTACATCCTTCTTCAGGCACAAAGGAACAGGATAAATGCATTTCCAAATAATGCAGAGCGACAGATCCCCTGTCCTTCGGGCCCATTACCAGAGGCTTCTACTCAAATGCCACGATAATCAGATCTGCACTACAGCTAGGCATCACTCTTTCCACCGTCCGTTCCACTCCTTCTACGAAGCCTTCATGAACACGGTCAATATTACATGCATGACAGAGCCTAGAAGACGACAAACCCCGAAACTTCCAGGAAAGATGACTACGGAAGTCCAACAAGACCTGTACAGCTACACCCACCGCTTCCTTCCCTTCTCCCCCCACCTCCCCAAAATAATAAATGCAAGCACGTAAACAGGAGCGGCGGGCAGGCTCGGCGAGGCCGGCACCGAGAAGCCAAGCCCGCAGAGCCCACCGCGGCGGTGCGCCCCCTTCCCCGGCCGCC
>WAAD01003500.1:154630-175636 GCA_013389945.1 Fregata magnificens | reverse complement strand
CCCCGAACCCCTCGCCCGAACCACCGTGCCGGTGAGGGCTGCGCAGGCGGTGCGGCCCCGGCCTGCCGGCGTCAGCTGGCCATAGCCAAAACCGGCCGGTCCGAGGGCGGCTGCGGGGCTCGCCCACACCATCCGAAGAAGTCACCGCCAGCCCTCGCGTGGCAAGACGAGCCGCTGGGGTTACGGCAGCAAATGTAATTTTAGGAGGTGGCACGGAGTTAATCGTTTCTTTCCGCTAACCGCCGTTGTATAGCGTTCTGTATTCTGCTTTTGTTTTTCTTTTAGTACTAGGTTGCATTTTTGGGTTATCTAGGCAGCGGTCAGGTAATAGATATTACTCTTGTCTCAGTCGTCGTTATATCGCTGAAGGTAATTATTACTTGTGACTCTTTCCTGAACTTTCTTTTCAACTAAAATGAACTCGAAGGTCAATCATCACTTTTGGAGGGAAAACTTGTAGAGGTGTGATTCAAGACGTTGGCTCGCATTTCCTAGCTGCAGCGTGAATGCCTTAGCAGTAAAAGGCTCCGCACACAGTAAAATGGTCCTTTTGAGTGGCGTTTTCAGCCTGATAGCCAGGCAGGCTTTGTTAGCACAGTGAACGTAATAGTGCACGGAGAGATAAGCGTAATCAGAATGCAGCAAAATAGTTATGATGCAGCCATCGTCATAACCTCAAAAGTAAAAATTCCACAAACTCTTCTTAGACCTGTAACCCCATATCAGTTTACAGCCATATTGCCAGCAGGTATATGTTGTACAAACATTTGAAAGAAACCGAAATTGTTTACGTATTCTTACAAAGTGACTGAGTCATGAACTTACATAGCTGTTCCCCTGTGTTACCAGGACTGTTGGACACTTCCTCAAATCATCTTGGTAAAATGTGAAAGAATGCTTCCAGAGATGGCAAAGTCCTAGAAATAAAAGAATTAGATTTAAATAAGGATCAGTAAATATCTGATATAAAAAATAACTTAATTTTAAGAGACAAATGTGTGCATTTTCAGTATGTCTTTAATTATCCATTACATATTTTAGCTAACAGTTTATAAGTTACAGAAGTAATATCTAATTTTTCCATCTATTCACACATGGTTATTGTAACACATTAAACTGGGAAGAAAACGTCTAGAAGTTGGCCATGTTTGACTAACAGGCAGTTACACATAAAGACTTGTGTACAAGTATAACTTCAAGAATGTAAGTTACAGTCCATTTGAGTTCTGTTGTCAGTGTATGTTAGGCCAGGCCCTGCAAACACTCCTAGTTATAACTTCCATAGCACAACTAGCCTCATTATTTATAGTAACATTAATCACAGAAAAAAAAAACAACCTCAAAACTGGATGAAGAATTAAAGGACTTTAAAAGCACTCTTTTTGCATACTACAGTCACTTTAATTTTCTTACCTTCTGTGTGGTTGGCCCTTGAATCTATTCGTTAGCTGGACTATACATTTTTAGAGGAGGGATTGGATTTCATTTTCTGTTTACATTGGCACCTAACACAAGGAGAACCTCGTTCATTATTGCAGCATTGTACCAATACTTGCAAACATTTAAGCAAATGGTATAATACACACAAAGTTGGCACAACAGCAGTTCTCTTTCCTCACGCTTTCTAGTTGATGCCATTCAACAGATCTATGCCTTCTGGGATTTCAACTCTTCCTGTAAAAAATTAGTGGCAACCTTCCCTCTCACTGGGACGTCAGTGGGAACAGTAGTAGGCCTTTTAATTTTATAGTTCAGCGAACATCCCCATTATCTCTCAGGATTTAGCTGCTGTATTTCAGAGCTTCTTTGGGGCCTCCAGCTCTTACCCAATAACCACATCCTGTTTACAAAGGAGACCAATTCTGCTTAACCTCCTTACTTCATGTTGCCTACTCAGACCTTCCGGCCTCTCATGTCTGAAATCTCTTGACAGTGTTTCATACTCCAGTCCAAAGCCCAAGTGTCTTGCGCAGCTGGGGAAGAAGCAATCAGACCCAACTAGTTTGCAACATCTTTGTACTCAGCTGTGACAGAGCCGCTGTTAAATGTTCATGAGTCAGCCCGCAGCAGTGCATTTTCGTTGGCCACACAAATGCCTGCCACCAAATGAATCCACTTGGCTTTGGTCTTCTTTGCCTGCCTTTTCTAACTGATCCTGTTATTTACTGCTCCTAGAAAAGGAGAGAGAAGATGATCTGCTCATTTCTTGATCAGTATTCTACAGATACCACGTAAGCAACTGCTGTTCTAGTAGGTGGTTGAGGCAATGGGGCATGTAGTTTTGGCCTGCATACCAGTGCGATCCCACAGACCATTAGTTGGTGCAGGTCAGACTTGTTGGGTCTTTTGCCTCAAGATAATCTCGGTAACGTCACAGATAACTGCAGAGTGCAGCCATCACTGTACTTACGGTCTTTTTTCTTTTTTCTTCACCTTTTTTTGTGGGGTAGTATACCACCAGTGTTAGCATGAAGAAGGAGGAGAGTGATGGTAGTCCCGCATGAGCCAGAATGAGTAAAAGCCCACCCAGTTATAATGTATGCTAAGATTTGATGGATTAATCCCAGAGCAGTGGGTAGGTAGTGAAGTGACAGGTCCACTCGAGGTGTTTGTCATTAGTTTGTACATAAGCCCCAAAAGCATTACCAGTTGTATCCAGAGAAGGCAGTGTACTCCAGGTGATCTGCACACCATAATAATTATTGCACTACTCAGCATGGATGAGAAAAGGACCATCAGAAGTGACCTCAAGATCTGTGTTTGGCCTCTAAACTGCACTAAAGCTTTTGACAGTCAGTCAATCCAGGTGCTTAGCTTTCCTGAGAAGTTCTTAATGGTGCTTAGTCACTCACACTGCAGAGTCAGGATCGACTGAGCCCTAGCCAAACATTTCCTTGCCATAAATAGAAAGAAGCTGGGAAACATTTCTGAACTAATCCTATTCAGGTTGTTCTACACAAAATATTGGACAGGGCAGTGTAACTGCAGCTCCAAGTGAGTTTTGGAATCTTTCCTGGCTGCTGGGAAACTGCTCAAGCTTTCTAGACTCGGAGCTGCTGCCAAACAAACATCTGTGATTTTTTTTTTCCCAATAATCTGCACTGGTGACAAATCCTAAGGAGGCCTTCCAGCTACAGGTGAACTTTTTGATATTTCTGCAGCTTAATTTGAATAAGCCATAAACAAGAAGGAAATGAAGAGCATGTGTCAATTAGCTGGTCAGCTCCTGGAAAAAAGCTATGCTACTACTTGCCGTAACCTCCACTGGAGATGAACTGTCTTCTGTTTGAAAATTTACCCATTTCAGAAACATCCTGATTGACCATGCCTGTACTGATGTGATGAGTTCCTGCATCCAGAAGCCCGTGTGGTCTTTGGCAGGCTCACAGATCATGGGCATCTTTTGTTAAAGACTGTGGTGGTTTAACCCCAGCCGGCAACTAAGCACCACACAGCCACTCACTCACTCCCCTCCGGTGAGATGGGGGAAAGAATCGGAAGAGTAAAAAAGTGAGAAAACTCGTGGGTTGAGACAAAGACAGTTTAATAGGTAAAGACAAGCCGCGCACACAAGCAAAGCAAAACAAGGAATTCATTCCCTACTTCCCATCGGCAGGCAGGTGTTCAGCCATCTCCAGGAAAGCAGGGCTCCATCACGCCTAACGGTTACTTGAGAAGACAAACGCCATCGCTCCGAACATCCTCCCCTTCCTTCTTCTTCCCCCAGCTTTATATGCTGAGCATGACATCATATGGTATGGAATATCCCTTTGGTCAGTTGGGGTCAGCAGTCCCAGCCGTGTCCCCTCCCGGCTTCTTGTGCACCCCCAGCCTACTCAGTGGTGGGGTGGTGTGAGAAGCAGAAAAGGCTTTGCCTCTGTGTAAGCACTGCTCAGCAGTAATGAAAACATCCCTGTATTATCAATACTGTTTTCAGCACAAATCCAAAACATAGCCCCATACTAGCTATTGTGAAGAAAATTAACTCTGTCCCAGCCAAAACCAGCACAGACCTATGGAACAATGTGACTAAGACTTCATGTATGGATGCCATTAGGCTGTACAGACATGCATGGCAGAGGGAGGGCACATGCTGCTACTGCAGAGACTGCACCAAGATTCCTGCACATTCAGCTCAGGTCAGCAAGCATCATGACAAGTGCATGCGTTGATTGTGGAAGTATGAATTGGAAGGGCTCTGCAGCATTGATCTACCCAACTAGTATACATAATAATACACAAGTGCCCATGTAGCTGTTGTGTGTTGAGCTAGAGCATGGCAAAAGAGAGGCATGCCTGTCTTAGGAAGAATGTAAGGAATTGTTACCAGTTGATCACTGTGGGTCTCTGACTGCTGACCACTATCACTGGTATGTGACAGGAGGTGAATAGCTGCAACGCACTAGCAAGGGAGAGTGTGTAAGGCAAAAGGAATGAATGACAGCAGCACTATGCGATGGAAACATGAGACTTGTGAAAGAGGTTGTGCACCGTCCTCCTTAGTAACTCACATGCCTATTTGCACTTTTGTCCCACCGCTGTCATCTTGGACCAAAGGCAGTGTCAGCTATTAAACACACAAAATTGTACTGTATCTAATGAAAATATGTTTATTGCTTATTATCTATTGACCTATTTACATACTATTCTCATCTTCACTGATGATACACAGTCCCTTCAAAAAATGTACTTAAGCATCCATCTGTCTCTTTTCATGAGATAGAGGCTCTTTAAATAAAAAATAAATAACACCAAAGAAATATTTAAGGAGGATGTTAACACCACATTTTTTGTTTTCAAATTTACCTTTCATAATTTTCAGCCATGTCTTCAGTACCTAAGGTTAGGTCATCCTAGCAGCATAGTCTGACAGATTTGGCTGCAGGCAATCCTTTCCTTTTATCACTGTCTGAAGAAGTAATTTATTTTTCTGCTTATCCAAATCTTCTTTGGACAGTGCAGGCATTTAATTAATTTCATTCTTATGTTGTGCTAAAAATGCACAGTTCTGTCTTGTTCATGCAGTCTGTTGATTTCTTCTGCTTCCTATATTGCATTTTACTTGACCTTGGACCAGCTCTGTGTTAAGGATAGAGGTATTTCAACCGTAGCATCTACTCTACTTTCATGCTTTTTAGTTACAACAGCTTCCTCAGTTGTCCTGTACCCTTTAATTTAACCTCTCGTGCAATCAAAACAGGCAGTTTTGGTGGCAGAGCATTTCTTCTTTTTTGTTCATGATCTTTTAGGGTATAGTGCATGAACAGTCCTAGGATCAGTTTTCACAACTCAGGATGCCTCCCTTCCAAGCAGATACTCTGTAAGATGCAGAGATCATCTTCTTCTGTCACCTACTTTCTTTTTGGAAAAAAAATCAGTAAGTAAAGTAGAGGACAGATTCTCTTTCCATGACAATTTACTCTGGATTGTGTCTACTCATTAGGTGGAAAGTGGGGTGAAAATTAAAATTCTCATTTTCTTGTCACAAACAAGCACCACCAGGGCTAGGCAGCCACAGAATGAGCAGTTTTGAAGTGGTGGTGTGCTTAGGCTCCTAAAATCCATGTCTGTTATACTTTGGATCTGGATCTGTCAATTTCTTCCATTCCTAACTAATTATATTTTTATGGATACTTTCTTGTGTATGAATTAATCCCATAATGTTTATCTCTCACTTGAACGGAAGTGTTTTGGGGTTTTCAGTCTCCGTATATTTATAAGAAAATAATTACTCGGATACTGCTAGTGGATTGTAATGATTTACAGGAGGGGCATGCAATATATACATTCAACATTTAAGTTTGCTTAATATGTTGTAGTTGTTCTTTAGATGCCAAAGCAAAATTGCAAATAATGATACTAAGGAATTTCTAATTTTGACCTGATCTATGCCATCACTTCAACATGTAATTAACCTTATGTTTCCTTCAATGCAATCCGTGCACCTTCTTAACAGTATGTGTAAGCTTAAGCTACAGCAGGAGAAGACATGATTTACTCAACTGATAGTATGACATACTTGTCATCAGTACAAAACTTGCATCATTACTTGCATTATATCGCACTGCTTCTGCAATTTGTTCTATTTGATGGATATTTGACACATATTAATGCAGAATCATATAAGCACAGAATAACTGAAGTGAGAAGGGATCTCTGGTGGTCATCTGGTCCAGTGGTCCACTCAGTCATAAACTGGATCCAACTTCAAAGTCGGATCATGTTGCTCAGGGTCATGTCTCATTTTTGCATATCTCCAAAGATGGAGATTCTGTAATCTCTGCATTTTGCATTATTACAAAATAAAATTACAATTTCGCATCCCGTGCGCTACATTTCTGTTTTCTCAGTTTTACGTTAATAGTAGGCCTAAGCCAGGATTAAAACCTCAGACATACAATGCTAGTACAGTCAGAACAGGTTTTAAACAAGGTAAGGCTTTTATCCATCTCGAAAAATATGTGCGGATACTTTACTGAATAATGAATATTGTTTCATATGTATTTATCATACATGTTTTATGGTATTCGGTCAAGTATAATACAAGTGCTTCTTACTACAGTGCCACTTTAAGACCTGCATAACAGAGTGAAGTAAATATGAAATACAATCTGTCTCCATTAAAAGGCAGCAAAATATTACAAGTGAAATCAACACAAGCTTTATAAAATAGGCAAATTAAGATGAAGTATGACTGTCTGCCAAGTGAAGAAGGATTTTATTGGACTAAATGAATTAAAGCTAAAATATGATGGACAAAACTAATTTATCCATTCTTAACACAGATTTATAGTGCTGCAATTTTAAAAATGTCTTTCAAATACAGTGATCTGTTTCTATACAGTATTTTGTATGAAGTGTAGCCTTTCAGACAGGATCTTTCGTCAATGAGTCATTTTAAGTGACTGCCCACTACAAGAAAAAAAAAAGTTCATGTATTTTATTACCGTCATTGTAATTACAATGCATTAGTTGGAAGGGGATTCCTGTTGTACGGTAGTTTAACAATCTAGACGAGTACTCATTTAGGCTACAAAAACATTAGGCCTTTGTTAAAAATGGCTACTATTTCACTGGTATTTTTTCTTCTTACTTTAAATTAAAAGCAGTGAATTACATAAACTGCAAGGCTAAGCACGCAAGCAAGCAAGCGGACAATCCCTTTAATGATGTTGAAGCTAGAAGATCCAAAATGCAACTATGCTTCGTTTAATTTTAGGCTTTTTTTTTTAGTACTTTTGTTTTCATTCATGTTACCATTTTTCTGTGAATCTAAACCCTTCTTGTAACACCAGTTCAGAAATAATAATACCAGATACATATTTAAATTTTCTGATTAGCTCAGTTGTGCGAGAAAATTTCAGATTTCGAGACAATTAAAAGATTTCCCACAAAACCAAGGGTATTCTATATGGTTTTAACTTAATTCCAAGCATGGCAAACAGTACCTCTTTCTGCATCTTCCCCCATCCCTCCCAAAAAATGAAACAGGAGGTGAAATGCAAGGACAGCTGAGACTTTCCAAAGAAAATGCTTAGTGCCCTCCAATTTAAGAACATAATAATTTGAAATTAACAAGGCAAATAATTGTTTCAGAGAAAGTAAATAGGTAACAAGGCAAATGGGTAGGAGAAGCCTAGAGTATGCAGGACAAATGCCAATTTATTAAAGTCAATAAGCCTGACAATTCTCATTTCTCCCAATCTTTACATTTTTTTAGGTTCTGTCCCAATACACCAGTCAGTGAGCATCTTGAGTAGGCTTTAGGTCCAATTGGTGACTTAATCTAAGTCTTTTTGAAACCCTAATTGAGGCAATTGAACTTTGACATGTAGTAACTGATTGAATTAAAGCCTAGAGGAAATTGTAAGCTTTAATTAGATCAGCTCAGCGAGCGCTATAGTGGATGGCATTGTCCTGACCAGAATTTAGACCTATTGCTGGGATTAGGTTCAGCAACTTGATGTATTATCACAGTTTCGAGCTTTACTTCAGGCAAGGTGTGTAAGGAGTCATTAATATCTGCTCCTTCAAATCTCCCTGGGAGTCACCATCCCTTCTGCTGTAGCACCCCAGTTAGGGCTGGTTACAGCGCCAATTAGGAATAGCCAACATTTATTAATTATACCTATCTTTTATAGTGCATTGCCATGTAGATACTCAGGCCAAAAAGACCATTTCTGAGAAACAGTGGGAGGAAGGCTATTGGCGCAGAGGCCCACCTCTTTGGGCAAGACAGACAGGTTAATGGGAAAAAAGAGATTATCTTCATTTTAGCAACTGGAAATTGAGACACACACACAAGTAAAGGCATGCTGGTTTAGCTGTGCAAGTATCTGGAACGGTTTGTACTGCTTTATACAGCCACGCCTAAAGTACGATCTGCAGTGGAAGCTGTTTAATTTACATTAGATTTGCATTTTTCCCCTTACCCATAAAGCAAATAGCTTTCCTGTAACAATGTTGAGGCGTGTCTGGAGGTGTCCTGGAGGCTGCAGGCACAGCCTGAGGGTACCCACAGCTCTGCCTTCCTGCCAGGTTGAGGAGATCCGTTTTCCTCTTCCCTTTCCCGGGCCAGCCCCACTCCCTCCCTCTGTCCTTTGCCTCAGCACACAGCGAGCTGCTCCGCGCGGGGGCTGAGCGGCCCTTAGTTACATTGTGAAGTGTTTAAGGCAAAAATGGCAGCTAAGCTTTTGAAAACCACTCCAGCCTAACTAATAAATACTAAACTGCACTAACTCTGGGCCATGAAGATTTCATTGTAAAGACGGTTTGATACATATTCTGTCAGGGTGCTGTGAGGGCCGGTGGCTCCCTGGCTCGTCGGGGGCTGCCTGCGAGGGTCCATCGGGACCCGGCCTGGCAGCCAGGGCCTGACCCACCCCCCGTCCGTGAGCAGGCAGCCAGCAGGTCCCAGGGCAGCCCCAGCCCTGGGCACCAAGAACCTCCCTGGGGACCGGCTGAGGTTGAGCTGGGATGTGGGCCCGTGGCAGGGCAGGGCTGTGGGGAGCTGGAGACCAGCCCTGCTGCAGCATCGCTGGGGCAGGGACTGACAACCCCAGGGGCTGACGTGGGGCCCTGGGCTGTGGGGGAGCCCTGTGGGGCTGGGCAGAGACAGTCAGGGCCGGTGGTGCCCCCAGGACCCTGACATTTCCATGCTGACATCTAAAGTAGCAATTCATATCTGAAGGGCAGTGTACTGGTTTTGGCTTGGATAGAGTTACTTCACAGTAGCTAGTATGGGGCTGCGTTTTGGATTTGTGCTGAAAACAGTGCTGATAACACAGGGATGTTTTAGTTACTGCTGAGCAGTGCTTACACAGAGGCAAGGCCTTTTCTGCTTCTCACACCACCCCACCACTGAGTAGGCTGGGGGTGCACAAGAAGCCGGGAGGGGACACGGCTGGGACAGCTGACCCCAACTGACCAGAGGGATATTCCATACCATATGATGTCATGCTCAGCATATAAAGCTGGGGGAAGAAGAAGGAAGGGGAGGATGTTTGGAGCGATGGTGTTTAGTCTTCCCAAGTAACCATTAGGCATGATGGAGCCCTGCTTTCCTGGAGATGGCTGAACACCTGCCTGCCGATGGGAAGTAGGGAATGAATTCCTTGTTTTGCTTTGCTTGTGTGCGCGGCTTGTCTTTACCTATTAAACTGTCTTTGTCTCAACCCACGAGTTTTCTCACTTTTTTACTCTTCCGATTCTTTCCCCCATCTCACCGGAGGGGAGTGAGTGAGTGACTGTGTGGTGCTTAGTTGCCGGCTGGGGTCAAACCACGACAGGCAGTCTTATTTTATGTCCCATGGAAATTTTTTTCTATGATGTCATGACTATTTTTGTCTATAGGTTCAGCAAAAGCAAAATTTTTTAAGGAGAAAAATGTAACTCGTAAATAATCATTATATCAAATGTGAGTGAGTTATTCCCTTGCTGTATATTTCGTGTGGACATGCATTCGTATTCTTAGAATGATTTTTTGGCAACATGAGTTCCACAAATAAGTGCAAACAAGCAGTTTTCTTGTATTTGCTATTTATTATGCACTGTAAGCCTAACATGGATTTGGAGAACTACCTGTGTGTACCTTAAAATTAAAGAAATGCTGGATTTTAGGTGATGATTATGAAAGATTTCCAAAATCCATTTTGCTATTCTTGTTCCTTTGTCCCCAGTCTTACCAGAAATAGTGTGTAGTCCATAGCACTAGCCTTTAGTGTAGTTTGTTCCCTTGAAACTGAGCAAATCCATCAGGGATTACCGATGGCTAGGTTAGGCTAGACATCAGGTCAGTTACATTTCCACCACTTACATGTTCCTCAATTTCTAACCAGGTATGTAGGAATTCTCCATATCTTAAATGCTGTGTCCACGTCTACAGACTTTCTCCTCACTACTCTGTTCAGGTTTGGAAGCACTTATAGACACACTGTGTTTAGGAATCCCCTAGAGCCACCACATACCAGAAGCCACCACAGACTTAGAAGAGTTGTGAGGCTGCTCTATCTTTTGTTAGGTGCTCTGGCATACCTTTGTCTATCATCTCACTGATCCTGCACTAAACACAGGTTTTTTAGATCCAAGAATTCAGGCCATTGAATAGTATTTGCAAGGAATTATTCTCATTTAAGCATAAATTTGGTAAAGTATATCTCTAACAGCTGGATTATAATGCCTGTGACTTTGGAGCTTTCAGGTGTGGACAGATGTATTGAAAATGTGTCTTCCCAGAAAAAAAGCATATTAGAGTTATACTATGATAAAACTTCAGCTCTTCTGAAACGCAACGTATAAGCATTAACAAACATTGCCCTCAAAACCCCTGTACATGAAACTGTTGACATAATGCTGAAGAATAATGCTTTCTTCCTCACATCTTTTGAAAGCATGGTATCTTTGAGCTAAGTAAACCATTAGGTGAAATAAGAAGTTTATCTTCTCTCCCTATTCTGTTCTGCACAGGTTCCTATTACCACTGTCACCACTATAGCTGTTGAGTGAACACCAGTTCTGCGTTCAGCATTATAACTCCCATCTGTCATACGCAGCTTGTTTGCTCTCAGTCTCTAAGGAGAATTATGTGAGCAGTATAATGTTTCCCTTTGGTAGTTTTCTTTGAGGCGGAGAGTCAGTTGCACATACGCGCTGCTGTATTTTTATGCGAGAGAAAGTATGATCAAAGAAATGCGCCTTACACTCCAAGCAGAAAATGATAATGTTTGTTACAATCCATATTTCATCAAAATTGTAAATTAAATTTAGTGAAAAAATAGAACTTTGTTTAAACACTAAAGAAGAAGCTTTCATAAAGGTGAAAGCAGAGAGAAATATTTCTTCGAAGAACATAAATAGAATAAGTAAATACTTAAAAAATTGGAATGTTTTTTAAACAAACTTTCCCCACAGAGCTCTTGCTACCCAAAAACCGTAGGATAGTTCAACCAGTGAAACTCAATGCCCAGTAGAAGTAAAACATTCTAAAATACAATAGGAGCAAAATGTGCTTGTGTGTTTTTATGCTGGAAAATACCAAAATTAAACAAATTAAAGGAAGAGCATATATAGGGAAAAGCAAGATTCTGCTTTGCTTTTCATACATTTTGAAAAAGATCATAATCTACCACTGCCTAATATTTAATTTCTGAAGTAATTATGTGCATTGTGTAGTGTTTGTGAAATAAACATACAACTTGAAACAGTGTTAAGGTATCACACACTCCCCAGTCAGAACAAGCTGGACATTGCTTTTGTATAATACAAAGTATGCAAGTGGGTAAAAAATAGTGTGACCTGGAGGACAGTGACTTTCAGCTCCAGTGGATTAACAGAGAAACACATCCCAAGATCGAAGATCCTTTGGTGGAGGTCTCTTCCTTCAGATCCTGCCTGGTTGAATGTGGAATTATGAGTATGAGTGCTTCAGCTGACCTCAACAGCCACACTCTTACATGAGTGTGAACTATGCAAAGGACAATGTAACCCCCCTTGCCCCCATATTTTTATGCATTTTTCTCTTAGACTTGTTTTACTCAACACTCATGCCCCTCAACCGTTCCTTTTATTGCTCTAATGTAAAGATGTATGTGATACTTGGAAATCCAAGGGAAAAGTATTTAAAAATTACTTTCAGTTTTATGAAAATGTTTGAACCAGAAAAGATTTACTGACATAATTTATTGTGTAGATTTGCATAAAATTTGAGAACTTTCCAGTAACAGGGTAACAAAAGATACAAAAATATTTGCTTGCTATACCACCAGATGTCAGATAATCATCAGGAGCAGTATCAGATGTTATGTACTCTTGGCTTTTCTCCATCGTGGCTGCCTCCCCATGTGGTTCATTGTCCTTCGTACTTTATTCTGGTGTGTTCTGAAGGAACTTTGAACTTAGTGTTTCCTGTGAGCTATCTCATCACAGTTACAGCTACTGTCTCTTGATGCTGATCTGTAAGCCTGTCACCCTTCACCAAAGACCTGGACCATCTCTTAACTATGTCTTGGGTATCTCCTTGTTTGTGTTCAGTTAACACACAGAGAATCAGACCTCTTGGTCTTCCTCCCAGAACATTATGTTATTCATACATGGGACACAGCTCACAACGTGAGCTCACATTACCAGCACTAGAAGTAGTGTATTTGAATTCTCCCCCTGCTCCCTCTCCACAGCAATACAAGCTCCAATTTTACTTCATCTTCTTTCTCAGTGTCACAAAGATTTCTCTCCTCAAGGGTGTGTTCCTTTCTTGGGTCTTCATCCCATAACAACTAATGCAACATCTCTCCGGCTTCTTTAAAAACATCTTTTCACACTTTTTTTTCAATGAAACACAGCAACACAAGTTATCATCCTTGCCCATCATTTACTGTTATATCATTCTTTCTCTTTACCCCTACTTACTCTTCATGTGATATTATCTCAACTTCAAGCATTTTATCAGCATTTTCATGTTCTCTGAGACCCTGTTCCTCCTTATATACCTAAATTAATTTCTGATATTCATATTCCTAACTTTTACTATTTGCTTGGGAGGGTCTTCTCTTTTCTTCCGTGCTGCCCTACATGCATATACATAAAGTTTCTGAAATCAATTTACAAGGCTGAGTAAGCCTTTCAGAAAGTCCTATTCCTTTCCTGCAACATAAGGTAGGCTTAAAAAGGGGGAAAAAATGTTTTTTGTCTCTCTTATCATATATAATTTACCACTTTTCTCACAGAGCATGAACTCCTTTTCCTTCCCACCACATAGTAAACAATGTAGCAAAAAAAAAAATTCATAATAGAAATGAAAATAATGGATCTGAACTGATATACCTTATACACAGAAGTCTTAAACATCACAGGAGATTGTTTTGAAAGAAAAGAAGAGCACTGTTTCTTTTCTGAATTATCTTTGTACACATAAGAATTATTTTAAGTGTCTGAGGTTGCTCTAAGACTACTTGCTTTCTTGACATTATCATGGATGCTGAGAACAGCCTCAAGGTGAAGATGCATTTACTTTACCTTTAACAGAGGAAAAAAGAACCACATAAAGCCAATGAAAGCACAATAAAAAAACAGCTTTACTATTTTGAATATTTTAGTGAAATGTAGATTGTCAAAGGAACTATAGACCTTGGTTTGTCTTATTTATATTTAGTCTTGGTTTGTCTTATTTAGTCTTTAACAATGTCCATCTGAACAGCTGTTATGTAAAAAAAGTCATTGACTAGACCTGCATAACAGACAAAAAATGAAAGTAAAAAGAAACAGAAAGAAGTAGTAAATTAAAAACAATAATAATCTTAACAGAATATTCCAAGATATGCTTAATGTATGTATTGATATGAATGAAATATGAATATTTATTTGCACATTTTAAATTACCAGCATCATGCCTGTAGAAAGCTCAGGGAGAACCTCTGCTTGGTAATAGCAAACAAATAAATTGTTACTGTGCCCAATCAATGAAATATATTTCTAAAAAGATACTAATGGCATATTGAATTGAGATTGAATTTTGTCACTCTAAACATTATTGTAAAATGAAAATAGGTAAGGAGAGTCTAACCTGTTTAGGAAAACTATAAGAAGATATTGGAGAGTAGGTCTATGACATTCAGGAAAGAGACGAATTAAAGAGGCATCAGATATATACAAGTAATAGTGAAAAAGAGAAAGTTATGAAGGGTTATGAGAAGGGGATGAGTCTACTTTATACTTGGTCATCCAAGCAAAAAATGACAAATACTTAACTAAGAGTTAACAAATTAAAAGTTGACAACAGAGAATATCTCTTGTACTACACAAAATGAAGCGTTGGAATTTAATGCAAAAAATTAGTCAGCCAAGAGCTTTGAAAGATTTTAAAAGAAGACATTTGGATGATTAACAAGAACATCCACTGATAATTAGTTGACAACTTAGAAAATATTGTATATAGACATTCATGACTAAATTAATCAGAATTTAGCTGGAGTAAGGAAGGAATTTCCTCTACAGAGACATCAGTTCTATTTCTTCATTTTGGAGTTTTTTCTAACTTCCTGTAACTATCAAGTATTGCCTGCTGTCAGAAACAGGATTATATGGACCACTGATTTAATTGCATTGGTAAACTGCTGTTCTCCTCCCAGCTAAGGCAACATTTATTTCTTTTGTCATAGCTCTTTACTTATGACTGAGTTTCTTTCTGCTTACAATATTTATAAGTATCTCACTTTCTTTATTGTTAGCAGAGACTGAACTTCTGTGCAGGAGCCTTTCTGTTCCTGAAATTATTCTCTGAATTCTGAAATTTCCCTTCATATCTTGGAACAAGCATTTCCCATCCTCTAAACAATGTTAATTGGAAGCTTCATCACTTCGTAAGTAATTTAATAAGAAAAATTCCCTGTATTGTTTGTATGTGTTTGAGAAACCATGTTAAACTTGATATATATTTGGCAAACACAGTATCTGACATTTAAAAACTTATTAATGTTTGGACAAGAATCCTGGAAGACATTTGAAATTCAAGCAGCAAATATGCCTGGATATCTGTAGGAAATTTTCACTGCGTACAAAGAAACTTCTTTTGTGAAACATTTGCAGTGTTTCAGGATTGAAGGGAGTTATGGAGGATGTGCACTTCTAACTCGAAGAGCCTTTTAAAAGAACACTGCATGTATATACCGTTCTTTAAAGATTCTTTACTGTATTATAGACTTAACATGACCATTCACATACATAATATTAACACTGTGTGTCTGTTTTTCAGCTGTGTTGAGCTTTGAGAGTGAACACTGGACTTGTTATTTCACTTACAAGTTTTCATATTGTTACAATGCTTTTTTACCCTAAAGCATTGCAATGGAATTCACCCTTGAATTATGTGTTTCAAAGTATGCGAATACTATCATTATACATGTCTATATTTACATATACATTTGTTTTTCAAATGTAATTTATGAGCATTGGGTTTGGTGAATGTTTTTATTGTAGAGATTAAAAATCAAAACAAGAAGGAAAAGAGTGAATCAAATGCTAATCTGAAAAATCAGGGCATCATGCCCTGGAGGATATGAGATTCTGGCCTTCAAGGGTAGCACATCCCAATGGTAGGATCACAGAATCACAGAATCACAGAATGGTTGGGGTTGGAAGGGACCTCTGGGGATCATCTTGTCCAACCCCCCTGCTTGAGCAGGTACACCTAGAGCAGGGTGCACAGGACCGCATCCAGGTGGGTTTTGAATATTTCCAGAGAAGGAGACTCCACAACCTCCCTGGGCAGCCTGTTCCAGTGCTCTGTCACCCTGACAGTAAAGAAGTTTTTTCTCATATTCAGGTGGAACTTCCTCGTTCTAATTTGTGCCCATTGCCCCTTGTCCTGTTGTCGGGCGCCACTGAGAAGAGTCTGGCCGCATCCTCTTGACACCCACCCTTCAGATATTTATAAGCACTGACAATCCCCGCTCAGTCTTCTCTTCTCCAATCACTGAAGTGAGAAATTCCTGCCACCGGATATGACTGAATTCAACATTGATATGAAACAGGAGTAACACCATAATTGCTCAGGTACTAGAGAGGCAGGAACTCTGCCAAATCCCTAATTAGAGAGATAGAAAGCTTCGTGTTTGATACATATGTTGACTTAAGTCTGCAGCTGGCTCTGAACAATGTACTGGGAGTTGTGCTGAGGAGCCCCCTGGCTGCCCTGCAGTTGTTCTAGGCTGCCCAGGGCTTCAGTCATACTCAACATCAACATCTTAAAAGCAACTCGTCTCTTACCCTGCAAGTAAAACTCAGTGTGGAGGTAAGAGCTAATACTCTCAAAGAACAGGGCAGAAAAAACTTCTATCTGCTCCCCCAAATGCCTTTCTACCTCCAAACTTCACTCATGGACTGAGCTGTCCCTTGCTGTCAGATCTGGCAAAGGAATGAGAAATTCAGAATTTGTGTTTAATGAAAAAGCATTGGAGATGTCAAAGTCACTATGAAAGTAGGAATTCCCTTGAGTTTTTTGTATAACTCACCAAACAAGAGAAGGGTCAAAAGAGAGTACAGTCAGTCCTTCTGGAAAGGGTTCAAGGAACAAATCAATTCTCCAGCAGTCTGGAATCCCCTATCAAAGTGAAATCCCTGAAATACATCTGTATAAGCCAGAAATACATTATGGTCAATGGTGAGAAGACCTAAAAAATCAGGACAATTACTTCTGATTCTTGCTGTGAGGAGAACTTCCATCAAGCTTAATATTCTGTTAGCCTGTACAGTCTGATTAAGATAAAATAAAATGAAGTCTCTATATGTGTCTATACTTAGCCACCTAGCATCATTTGAGATAGCCCTATAAAAGGAATAGGTGCCGGGCAGGACAATAATTTGTGAATCTGTTGGTATCCAAAGATAGCTGGAAAGAAGATATAACCATTGCATGCTTGAGCATGGTCAGCAGCTTGCCCTTATGAAAGGAGGCATTAACAATTCTCAGCAGTAATATCTCTCTGATTATTAGTGTGTCTCTGCTAACTTTAGTCAGCCATGAAGAACATACTTAATGATGGTGAGATGGTGCATAATGATGTAGGTCTGAAAATTTTAATAGAAATACTCTCTGTGACAAATGATGTATTAACTTTAAGTTGGACTGGGTCTTTAATGTCTTGCCCGGTGGAAGAATCTCAGGAGTCTTATGGGTAGGACCAATTTTAGAGCCAACTTTCTCATAATATGAAAAGGTGACTTAGTCTATAGAGTTTGCTCAGTTTGGTCTTGCATCTGGTAAGGAAATTAGTTAATTTTGAGGGGTGAACAGCCTCCCAAATGTGTGTGTTTTACTTTCCTAAATATACCAAGAGACCATGTAGTAGTTGTTGCATTCTCTGCACTGTAAATTGTGCTTCACAGTATGTGCAGCTGAGAATAACATCAAAAAGAAACTTGTTTGCATAAGGAAACTTCCTTTCCTTACACGAAATACTAGGAGGATGCACTTCTTAAACAGACAACATGAACTTTACGAAACTGGTGCCTCTTGATATTCATGTGATAAATGGAATTTTTAAAGTATTGCATTTGCTAGGCTTGTGTTCAAGTTTGTTGATTCTGTTCTGAAAAACAGAATTCCATGTTTATTGACTGTCTGTGCTTTTTTGCTAAAATTTGCCAAGTTTACAGATAAAAAAGATTTTTCTAATTGGTAGCAAAGCATACTACTTCTAAGATGTGAAAACTAAGATTGGTGTTTTACTGACTCAAGTATCATGAAAATGGACCACCCCTTTGGCACCCTAAGCATATTAGAAATAGTTGCTTTGCCTCTAATTACACTGTTGTAATCACACAGTACATAAGGAAGATGGAATAAGTGTTTTGATTATTGGCAATATAGAATTTGGTTCACTTTCCCATTGCCTTGTTGGATCTGTGACAAAACTAAGAGATAAAATGTATATTGTACAAAAATTGATATGATGTAGCTGACTAAAAGCAGAGAACACAGTTGAAGTGATGCCCCATGTTATGTAGCAGAATAGAGAACTACACATTAAATGCAAAACCAAAATCTGAACCTAGCAAATAAGTGTTAGTATTAGGCTGTTGCAAAAACTGAAAGTTTGAGTGTGTGTTCCACTTACAGGAAAGAATGCAAACATGCTTAAATTTACTTCTAAAATAGCAAAAGCCAATCCTTCCCAAAAAATTATTTTTTAATGCTACTGCATAGAGAATATTAAGGTTGCTTTTAACTTATGCAATGTAAAAGCCAAGATGATCTCAGTAAACGTGGGCACAATCTTACCACAGGGCATTGCCAAGCCTAATAAGAACCCTAAAGACATCAACCAGCGTTATATGCCTATGATACACAAATTATAGGCACCAAAACCGTTCTCACTATAAAACTAATAACTTGTTTGTCTTGAGCAGATTTTAAGACATCACAAATTTTTTTTCATGCATGTGTCTGTAAGGAAAATAGTCTAAATGCCAATAGATATAGTGTTGCATTCATCAGTGCTTTAGCCTAAAACAATAGCTGTAAGATGTATTAGCTTCATTTCTCCAAACTATGTCTTATTTGTAAATACCATTATTTCAGAATACTAGCATTGACAATTCTGTTAGTAGACTCCAATTCTTACCTTATGTGGTTGGTTACCATAGCAGTTAGACAGCAGAAGCCAACAGATTAAAGGTATTCAGCTGCCCAATTTGGAGTTTTCCCTCTCTTAATTTTACTTAGCAGGTTCTGCGCCATTCTTGTGGGAGATGTCGAGGCAGGAAAAGTGGGGACAGTAGGCACAGGGGACATCTTATGTGTACTGGACAGGCTGAGCCACTTCTTGACTTTTGCCTGCTGTGAAAATACATTTCAAGCTCTCAAATATTACACTTCTGAGGGAACGGTGACTTTTGTTTGCAGCTGCCAGAAAAAAGTGCCCTTTGTTTGCAGCTTGTCAATAGAATGACCTTTCCCTCTTGCCAATTTATGCTCAAGAAATACATGTGATTGTTTTCCCTTTGCTGCATGTTTCAAGAATCTTCCAAATTTGTTTGATCAATGGTTCAGAAGCTCTCAAACTGACATGAGAAAATACGCATTTTTGCAGACTCTTTTTCAGTTGGACCTGAAGCAGCTGAAGCTAGAGATCAGCTAGAATTAATCTGTGCTTAATGAAAGAAACTTGCTGAATTTCTATAAATGCTTGCCTATGACACATATCCAGAGTTACATAAGAAGTCTGCCATTTATGCAATCTGCTTTGGCAATATTTATATTTGTATTCAAATCTTCTCCCTGGTGAAAATGAATAAATCAAAACCTTGTAATTGCCTATCAGACAATAACCTGCATTTTGGAATGCATATGGCTACCTCAAAGGCAAGAACAGGCTTCAAAAGCCGCTTTCAGATTTTCAGAGTTGGTCTAGCCAGCAATGCTTTCTTCGTGCTATTTTCAAAGCAGATGCTGTCTTTGTCTTTAATGAGACAAAGCAGATGCACCATAATTTTATATAACTGCAACGAAAATTTAAAAAGTAAATTTAGATGCATTCTTGTCTGTGTGGCTATGTGGCAGGTATAAATGTACTCAAATGACTTTTACCTGTACTCCAAATTCCCTGGAAATCACATAGCCATGTTAGCATGACATTGTACGCAAGCTGCAAATCTCTGCTGAAAAGAAGCATATGTTATCCTGACCACATGTTGCATGTTAACATTGTGATAGTGCTTCTGATCTGCATCTGATCCACATTCAGCCTTCTGGGAGCAGTGTAGACCTCCTACTGATCTCTTTTCCTTCTCTGAAGGTAAATGAGATGTAAAATTGGCATCAGGTCCCCTTCTTAACTGCTTCATATTGACAGTACATTTCATGTCAGCAGTATCAGTTAGCTACTGTTGCACTGGGTTGCCCGAGGCTATCTACAGTAGAAGCTCATGTGTGTTATGCTCTTACTTACAGGCAGCCAGTTTTTTATATCTTAAGTGCCTTTAAAAAACAAGTCTTAGAGATGGCTGCCTGCACTACCACACCTGTTCTTTCAGAGGCAGGAAACATGGGGTCAGATTTTTAGGAGATTTTTTAAAAGACTGCTTGTTTGAGTGGGGCAACACCTCTCTGCTAAGGTGCCTGATTCCTGATGGATTTTAGCAAGTACCATGCTGGTTAGACTCCCATGCAGTGCACAGGATGGGTTACTTGCCTAATTTGCCAAGTCAGGAGCCATGGTTGCATTATATCAGGGCTCCCCAGCTCAAGAAGCACAGGGAACTGCTGGAGCAAGTCCAGCGGAGAGCCACAAAGATGATCAGGGGACTGGAGCACCTCTCTTATGAGGAAAGGCTGAGAGACCTGGGTTTGTTCAGCCTGGAGAAGAGAAGACTGAGGGGGGATCTTATCAATGCTTACAAATGTCTAAAGGGTGGGTGTCAAGAGGATGGGGCCAGACTCTTTTCAGTGGTGCCCAACGACAGGACAAGGGGCAGTGGGCACAAATTAGAACACAGGAAGTTCCAGCTGAACATGAGAAAAAACTTCTTTACTGTGAGGGTGACAGAGCACTGGAACAGGCTGCCCAGGGAGGTTGTAGAGTCTCCTTCTCTGGAAATATTCAAAACCCGCCTGGACGCGGTCCTGTGCACCCTGCTCTAGGTGTACCTGCTCAAGCAGGGGGTTGGACAAGATGATCCCCAGAGGTCCCTTCCAACCCCTACCATTCTGTGATATGCATTGCATATTAATCGATCTGTATTTCCCTACTGATCTCAAATATAAAATCTACATTATGTAAATCTCATGAAAGCTAGAGCACATGCAGAACTCATGAATCCCATTGACTCAGAGGGGATGGGTTATACATCAGAGCAGTGACAAACAGAGGTGAAGTGCCTCAGCCCAAGCCTCAGAGAATAAATTTCATAGAATCATAGAATACCAGGTCGGAAGGGACCTCAAGGATCATCTGGTCCAACCTTTCTAGGCAAGAGCACAGTCTAGACAAGATGGCCCAGCACCCTGTCCAGCTG